>ARYC01001210.1:0-15834 GCA_000711775.1 Oxytricha trifallax | reverse complement strand
AGTTCACAAGTTTTGTGCATTAACTACATTTGCGATAACTTACAGTCAAGCCATTTAATTCATTTTGGTATAGGAAATGGCAAGACCTTAATTTTTATTGCGCTAGCCATTCTTATAGCTCTTAAAACCAAGCTATCCGTAATCATAATTGGTAAGAATGAGCAATTGGTATAGAGGGATTTCAAGAAATTCTAAAAGTTAATTAGTGCAATGGCTCTTAATTCAAACTTTAATTTCATTGCAAGAAGCGCAGGCATTTATTTCTTTACTCAGCCACAACTGAAGAAATAAACGAAGAACCCTAAATTCATGAGTGTGTGGCACGAGAGTATCGTGCTGGTTGATGAGTACGATTGGATTTTATTTGATGGTTCCAGTGAAAAAATTGTAAACTAGCTCAATCTCTTCAAGCAAGCTAAAAGTATTGTTGGTTTTTCAGGCAGCCATCTTACTCAAACCGAATAACAATGCCTTAACTTGGCTTTGTCAAGCACGCCTGTGGTGTTCCCTACACTTGATAAGTTGTTAGGAGACAAGAAAACTTAGCTGCCAGACTTGCTCGTGAACTCAAATCAAGGAGACTATTTGAAAACAATCAAGGAAATCATAAAGGATTAAGTAGCGAATTCTCCAGTTTTAATTGTTGCCTCTGCAAATTACAGCACTATTGAATAAGGCCTTTTAATATTCAGGCTTTGATTTCACAAGTTTCAGCCACGGCCACGCTGCTGTAATTGAAGCTACCCTTGAAGGCAGGTATTTAATGAAGAATTCAAGCAAGAACTATAGAATTTACTTGTTGAATAAAGCATAGGGTAGAGGCACAGACATTTAAACGAATGATGAAATCAATCAAAATGGTGGTTCATATTTAATTATCGCTGATGTTATTACAAAAAAAGATCTGAAGAATAAATCATTGGTAGGATTGGTAGGCTCAACACCAAAGGTAGATGGCAGAGAGTGTTATATAAACTAGATTCTAAAAGTAGTGCAGAGCAGCTGCTCGTAGTGGAGTAAAATGAAGCAGACCTTAATCTTGATCGCAAGTACAATTTGGTAAAATCAATTTTGTAAAATCAATAAGAAGCAATGGAAAATTCAATTGAATCAAACTTAGTGCCTCAAGAATAGATAACTGCAGAACTTTCCAATAAGAATGAGGATGATAAGAAGGTACGAGAAATTGTTGAACACCTTATAAGGCTCACTGAGAAATCTTATAACGAAGCAATCCATCCAATTGAAGAAGAGAAGAAAGAAAAAGTTGAGGAACTTAAAGAGGCTGTCTGAGTTGAAGAACCAACTGAATAAAGTAAATTGGGTTTTTATTAACCAACTCTCATAGAGGTAATAGAAGAGAAGATGAGTTAAAATCCAGTGCTGCAAAACAAACCGTTTGAAGAGGTATAGAAATTGGTGCAAAAGAATTTAAAGCGGTAGCACCATGAGATTACTAAGGCTCAAAGCAGAGAGAGATCCAAAAGTAAAAGCAGTACTACAAGTTCAAGGAGAAGATTAGTGAAAGGATAATAAAAGCTTGACTAAATCAAAGAATAAAATAAGACTTGAGATCTTTATACTCGTCGCAGTGTCAGAGATAAAACATTCACTTGCACTTATACAGAGCTGCCAGAGAGTGAAGAGACAATGGAAAGATGGTTGAAGGCAGCCTCTAGTGAGAGAAGGCACTTTAAAAGCGACATAAATCACAGAAATTCGGAGAGAAAACCCAAGATTAAGAATATGAGATTTATCTTAATTTTTTTAAGCAATTCACCATATTCAAGTTTTTGCTATTAATAGCATATAGAGATTCATGGAGGAAAAGAAGCAGCAGCATTCAGAATCTGAAGTTCTCGGCTGCGCTAAGCAGGTTCAATCAGTTGTTATTGAGCATAAACTGGTCTTTCATCTTGCGTAAGTCAAGCAACTCACTTTCCAAATTGTCATGATCTTGTTTCAACTTTTTAGTTTACTGCAAGAATTCCTGCTTATCTTATTTTAAAGCTTATTCATAATCTTTTACCTCCTCCATTTAATCATGAGTTCTCTTTCTTTTATATGAACCCTTTACTAGATTCACAGCCTTACCTCGCTCAGCTACACACGAAATTAAGAGAGAGTAAACTTACTGCTAAAGTTAAGGCATCTGTTGAGAGCGTCCACGAACTCGGGTCTCATTTCTATAACGAGATTTCTGTTTTACTCTAGCTTTTCTCTTCGTTCGTTAGAGCATTGCATTATGAATCATCAAGGAGACACCGTCGGTGTCTAGGGTAAAGAGCAAGTCACAGATCCATTATGTGTCTAGGTGGACCCAATCTCGTTCATCTGGCAAGTATTACAGCAGTCTTGCAGATCCTCTTGTGCCGATTTATATTTGTTATTGTGTAGATGAGTCTTTATTATATCGTAAGTCCATCGATTTGAGGCACTGCTGACACTTTGACTGCGTCTCTTCTTACATACTATAATAACAGTTACAGGGGTAAGCTAATCGTTACTTCTTTCTCTGCTCTTATGATTTACTTAAGGAAATAATGTTGGTGGAGTCTGCTTTGGGTAAGAAAGCGTGGCAGTATTGGGCAAGAAAGCTGTATAGTTCTTTCTTACATTTGCATGTCTGGGCGAGTTCTTGAACATTACCCCAAAACCCCAATTCATGCTTAGTCTATGAGTTTATAGTGATTAGACTAGTCGTTTTTAATGCCAAAATGCGACTAATCGACTAGTTATGAGCTCTATAGTCTTCGACTAGGTCGATTGATGGTGTTCCTTTATGATATGAGCATGATAGTCAAAACATACAACTATACCTCACCATTGTTCAATTGGGTTGTTTGTGATTTAGTTTTAATTTCAACTGTTAATCTTTAATTATAACTTAACAATTAATCAATATAAGCTTATTCTACCTTACTTAAGTGTCCTAGCTGTCTAGTAGTCATAAGTGAGTGTTTGTTGCTTAGTCCGACTAGCTAGTCGTATGTTGATCTAGTCGTAAGGGTAGTCCGACTACCTAGTCGTAGTCGATGATTTCTTAGTCTTAGTCTTACAACTAGCTGTTCCTCTCCACACCTTTATAAGCAAGTTTAAGCAATACTCTTCAACTTCAGCCTCCAACCAACCTGTATCTGTGTTATATCACTCACTTGCTGCATACTGTACATGAGTGAATGGATATCCTACTATGTTTGAAGACTCTGGTCGTAGGTAGTCTAAACAGCGACTAGTCGAATCAAGACAGACTAGCTAGTCGGATTTGCTGCCACAAGGTTGCTTAGTCGTAAGACGAGGTAAATTACTCCTTCAATGATAACTATCACTTACCCTGAGCGAACCATGTCGAACCATTCACAATAGTATCACTACATGCTTAGCATCATAATAGCAAGTGAAACTTGAGTCTACAGCGTTGGTGCAGCAAGAATCAAAGTTTCGTCAAAGTAGTGGAAAATTTCCGAATTTTAGGTTTAGACTAGCCTAGTCGTAGAACAGAAATTTTAAATTAGATGTCAACTTATACAAAATAGGCATCAATCTATGATTCTGATAGACTAAACAACGTCAAACAGTCATCAATCATCCTTGTATCGACCAAAAACTCCATAACCCCTTAGTGAGGTTTATAAGTGCTTTGATTTGTAGGGTATAGTGGGGGTCTTATTAGGGTTAGTAGAGAAAACGCAAGTTTTATGTGAATTTTATTAATATTTAATGAGTATTAATGTGCTTAATTCAAACAAATTTTATCTGCTTATCTTTGTGGTATCTCTTGAACTTAGCTCTCTTTAATGTTTCAAGTATATCTTCTAATGATGATCTTGGATATACTGGAGCTCTTACTATGATCATCTCAACCATTTTCTTAATCTAAGTGCATACATCTTCTTGCTTTATATGTTTAACAGCCATGCTTATTGATTACTTTTCTTGCTTTGTTCCGAAGTACGACATACTTTCCATATCGCACTCTAAAATAATTGCTCCTACCGCCCAGACATCCCACTAAACAGAGCCATTAGTCCACTTCTCTCTTATTGGGAAGTATCCAGGTGGTGCCTAGTACTTTAGCTAAAGTCACTATTTCTTACCTTATTGCTCTATTGAAATCAATGACTACTATTTCTAAAGGACAGAGATTTACCATTACATTTTCTGGCTTCAAATCTCTATGAACATACCCTAGATCATGCAGCTCTATCACACCCTTGGTCATTTCCGTGAGTATCTCATTCAAGTCATCTGGGTATCTATTATGGTAGAGATAATCTCTTAGAGTCATTTCAAATTTCTTAAGTCGTGGTGCAATAAAACCATGTCCAAGAATAACTCCATCGAGTTTAAGCAAGTTCTTGCATTACCTTTTATGAGCCTCTCTTAGTATTATGTATTCATTGGCAAACTCATTTTGATACTGCTCGTTCCTAATAAGATATTTGAAAGGATATACTTTATAAGCATACTCATCAACTACTATGAGTTTTGCCTTGTTAGCCACATCAATATGTAAATAGTTGTCAATGCAAAAACTGAGATCTACTGCATTTAATGCAAGTATATACATAGCTCTCTCTTACAAGCATGCTTATATAATTCATTAGCTGGTTGGTTCATTTACTCAAAACGTTTCTGCTTCTTAAGTCTCTCTTCCTTCTCTCTTTAAGACTCTACAGTATTGGACTTTCTCTTGGCTGGTATAAGTTTTAATGTTTCTTTATCTTGCATTAAAAACTCACTTAGATGATGTTTTTGCATGCTTTTAACTTTAGCTGAGTGAGTGTAAGACTTCATGCAAGTCGTGCACTAATACCTGCCATCGACCTTTTCGTGCTTAAAATATATCTTATCTCTCCCAGAGTGCATCTCTTTGATGTGCCTCTTCAAGCTCGAATCAGTTGAGAAGAAATTTTAGCATTCATGACATTAGAATTCTTTAATCTTTTCTAGTGGGAGATGTTCTTTTAACTCCTCAACATCTTCGATTAGCGTTTAAATACTTATCTCTGCTCTCTGCTTCCTGATATTTATTTCTAGAACAAACACCTCTGATTCAAACTCAAGAGCTTTAAGCTCTGGCTCCTTTTCAATGTATATGATCTCTGGCTTCTTAGTTTATCCAAAGTTTAGCTAAGATTACCACTGCCAAGAGAGACTGCTTTGCGATTTAAGTTAGCCGCCATGTTTAAATTCAAATTTAAATTTCTATTATAAAGCTCTAATAACCTCTCTAGTTATAGTAACTTTGTATAGGAGTTGGTACTGCAACAACAATGGGTGATTCTTAGGCGTTAGACATCATATTTATACAAGTTTATAACTATAAATTTTCTAAATTCATGCTTAATATTTTTAATTTTGGTACCAACTTAGAAAAAATTGAGGTTGGTACTGGTACCAGTTAGGTTTTGAACCATATTGGAACTTTTCCATTAAAACCTCATTAGTTTAAAACTAGGTACTAATTAAGTTTTGGTACTATTAAATTAGTACCAATTGAAATTAAACGAATTTAGTACCAGTACTAATTAAATTTAAACAAATTTAGTACTAATTTAATGGAACTAAATTGATAAAAATGGAGCTCCATCTCTGAAGTTTCTTACAGCTTCTGCGAACTATCTCCACGTATCTTTGCAGGGTTGACCTCCTATAAGATGCCCATATTTAATAGTGAGATTTTAAACAATAGGATCCAGTAGTCTATAAGTTATAATTTGAAATTCATTAATAGGAAGAGGAACAAAGATGGAATCACTCAATGATCAAATGAAAAGAGTCGAAGCTCAAGAAATGATATCAAGATTCAGAAGTAAGGAAGATCTCTATCGATACCAAACTTTACATGGTAAGATAACTTGATGATTATTAACATATTATACAGTTGGTTTAATCCTTCCTACGATGGAAGGTACCAAAATTTCATTCTTGAAAGCAATACTTTGTGAGGAGAAGAAAGCTTTTTTTAAAATAAAGAGATTAAACTAA
This sequence comes from Oxytricha trifallax, assembly GCA_000711775.1. Classification (NCBI taxonomy): domain Eukaryota; phylum Ciliophora; class Spirotrichea; order Sporadotrichida; family Oxytrichidae; genus Oxytricha; species Oxytricha trifallax. The sequence goes on along the minus strand of ARYC01001210.1, from coordinate 9,843 downwards.
TAGAAATTCCGAACTACCCTGAGATTTCAGTCACTAATCTATATAATGCCATGTAAGATGAGGAAGTAGTGGTTTAACTTCCTACCAAGAAACAACTCTCTAATAAACTACCAGAGAGGAACTTCTTCTTTGGAGTTCTTGGTACAATAAAAGAGGATTATCTCAGAGAAATTATTGAAGAAGCACATAAGAAACGATATTCTATCTCTCCTGAAGACTAGAAGAAGCAAGGCATACTTATAAGCTCAGCTTGGCTAGAGGAACTTAAGAAGCATCCTTATCTTTCAAGTAAGCTTTGACATACAACTTTGAAGGAAAATCTGGCACTGGTATATATCTTATGAAAGAGCATGCTAAGGTTCATAGAGAGAGAAAGTCACAGAAAATTCATGAGGTGAGCAAGAGGCTTTATAAAGATGTCTAAAAATCAGATGATATGAACATAGATGCAGGAGCTGGCACTAAGAGATGAAATATGGGCCCAAGCAAGCCATTAAAAGAGGAGAAGAAAGAGAAGCCAAACCCCTTTATGGGCCAATTTAATATGTGAATATATTTTGTCTTATCTACGCTCACTCTCTTACAGCTGCTTTGAATCAAGTCTACTGTATCGATGGGCAAGTCATGCATAAGTTGATACAGCAGAAGCTTCTTGTAGTGAGTCTTTATTTAACTCCAGTAGAATTCTATTCCATTAAATTAAGGGCTGTAGGGAACGTTGTATACAGGAGTTATGTTTAGGTCTTCATAAGCTTTCTTAGACTCCTTAGTCTTATGAACTGATAGGTTATCAACAAACAGAATGATCTCTTGGTTGCTATACTTCTCTCAGAGCTTATGTAGGAACTCTATATACTACTCTCGCTTAATAGAGCGAGGTTGAATCACATAACTCTCTAAGCCTAATCTTCACTTATACCAGCTAAAATTGCATGAGTGACTACCTTTACTTTTTAGTCATAAACTTCTATGTTATCATACTTCTTGTACCTTGACTTATTAATAAAAGTGTTGAACGTAAACACAGCTTCATCTGCATGTATGAACTTGATTATTATCAATAGCTCTCTGCATTTAATCATATATATAGTTTAAATTATTACTATAAAATGGCACTGTAAAATCAATCACTCTCTTAACTTTGTTGACAGTCTTGAAAGTAATACCATTTCGTCTATAAATATTGGCTATAGTCTAAGGAGAGATACGCATGTCTGGAAACTTGCGATGAAACATGACAGCTCGTTAGTCAAGAGGAAAGTGAGCCCAATACTTTAATGTCTTAGAGTCACAGAGATAGTCAATATGGACCTGTGAGAACTTTTATTTCTTGCAGGATGTTTTCAAGAGCCTGAGTTATAATGTTAAACAGCTAACAAGCAATGATGGCTAACGGTTTGGGCACTCTTGTGTAGGAGTCTTGCTATGGCTGTATAATTCAACACTGGTTTGACTTAGTCTATATTAATACTTGTACCATACCTAAGCTTAAGCAGTAAATCTAAATATTACTCATCATTTATAGACCCTAAATTTCGCTAATTTCTATTTCTCATTTTGCAAATTGGCCTAATTTCTCTACTAACCCCAATAAGACCCCAACTATACCATACAAATCAAAGCACTTATAAACCTCACTAAGGGGTTTTGGGGTTTTGACTGTCATTGATGATATCCAGCACAGAACCTCAATCAACCAGAAAAATAAATAACCTGCTTCGTTCAATTTTAAATCCTTTAAAATGAATTATGTATTTTTCTGGTTGATTGAGGTTCTGTGCTGGATATCATCAATGACAGTCGATACAAGTAGGATTGATGACTGTTTGACGTTGTTTAGTCTATCAGAATCATAGATTGATTCCTATTTTGTATAAGTTGACATCCAATTTAAAATTTCTGTTCTACGACTAGGCTAGTCTAATCCTAAAATTAGGAAATTTTACACCTCTTTGGCGAATCATTGATTCTTGCTCCACCAACACTGTAGACTCAAGTTTCACTTGCTATTATGATGCTAAGCATGTAGTGATACTATTGTGAATGGTTCGACATGGTTCGCTCAGGGTAAGTGATAGTTATCCTTGAAGGAGTAATTTACCTAGTCTTACGACTAAGCAACCTTGTGGCAGCAAATCCGACTAGCTAGTCTGTCTTGATTCGACTAGTCGCTGTTTAGACTACCTACGACCAGAGTCTTCAAACATAGTAGGATATCCATTCACTCATGTACAGTATGCAGCAAGTGAGTGATATAACACAGATACAGGTTGGTTGGTGGCTGAAGTTGAAGAGTCTTGCTTAAACTTGCTTATAAAGGTGTGGAGAGGAACAGCTAGTTGTAAGACTAAGACTAAGAAATCATCGACTACGACTAGGTAGTCGGACTACCCTTACGACTAGATCAACATACGACTAGCTAGTCGGACTAAGCAACAAACCCTCACTTATGGCTACTAGACAGCTAGGACACTTAAGTAAGGTAGAATAAGCTTATATTGAATAATTATTAAGTTATAATTAAAGATTAACAGTTGTAATTATGACTAAATCACAAACAACCCAATTGAACAATGGTGAGGTATAGTTGTATATTTTGACTATCATGCTCATATCATCAACGAAGACCATCATTCGACCTAGTCGAAGACTATAGAGTCATAACTAGTCGATTAGTCGCATTTTGGCATTAAAAACGACTAGTCTAATCACTATAAACTCATAGACTAAGCATGAATTGGGGTTTTGGGGTAATGTTCAAGAACTCGCCCAGACATGCAAATGTAAGAAAGAACTATACAGCTTTCTTGCCCAATACTGCCACGCTTTCTTACCCAAAGCAGACTCCACCAACATTATTTCCTTAAGTAAATCATAAGAGCAGAGAAAGAAGTAACGATTAGCTTACCCCTGTAACTGTTATTATAGTATGTAAGAAGAGACGCAGTCAAAGTGTCAGCAGTGCCTCAAATCGATGGACTTACAGTTTAAGACTTTCTCGATTATGCAAGAGGATCTGCAAGACTGCTGTAATACTTGCCAGATGAACGAGATTGGGTCCACCTAGACAGATAATGGATCTGTGACTTGCTCTTCACCCTAGACACCGACGGTGTCTCCTTGATATTCATGATGCAATGCTCTAACGAAGAGAAAAGCTAGAGTAAAACAGAGATCTCTTTATAGAAATGAGACCCGAGTTCGTGGACGCTCTCAGCAGATGCCTTAACTTTAGCAGTAAGTTTACTCTCTCTTAATTTCGTGTGTAGCTGAGCGAGGTAAGGCTGTGAATCTAGTAAAGGATTCATCTAAAAGAAAGAGAACTCTTGATTAATTGGAGGAGGTAAAAGATTATGAAAAAGCTTTAAAATAAGATAAGCAGGAATTCTTGCAGTAAACTAAAAAGTTGAAACAAGATCATGACAATTTGGAAAGTGAGTTGCTTGACTTACGCAAGATGAGATACCAGTTTATGCTCAATAACAACTGATTGAGCTTGCTTTGCGCAGCTGAGAACTTCAGATTTTTAATGCTGCTGCTTCTATTCCTTTATGAATCTCTATATGCTATTAATAGCAAAAACTTGAATTTGGTGAATTGCTTAAAAAAATTAAGATAAATCTCATATTCTTAATCTTGGTTTTCTCTCTGGATTTTTGTGATTTATGTCGCTTTTAAAGTGCCTTCTCTCACTAGATGCCGTCTTCAACCATCTTTGCATTGTCTCTTCACTCTCTGGCAGCTCTGTATAAGTGCAAGTGAATGTTTTATCTCTGGCACTGCGACGAGTTTAAAGGTCTCAAGTCTTATTTTATTCTTTGATTTAGTCAAGCTTTTATTACCCTTTCACTAATCTTCTCTTTGAACTTGTAGTACTGCTTTTACTTTTGGATCTCTCTCTGCTTTGAGCCTTAGTAATCTCATGGTGCTACCGCTTTAAATTCTTGTGCACCAATTTCTATACCTCTTCAAACGGTTTGTTTTGCAGCACTGGATTTTAGCTCATCTTCTCTTCTATTACCTCTATGAGAGTTGGTTAATAAAAATCCAATTTACTTTATTCAGTTGGTTCTTCAACTGAGACAGCCTCTTTAAGTTCCTCAACTTTTTCTTTCTTCTCTTCTTCAATTGGAGGATTGCTTCGTTATAAGATTTCTCAGTGAGCCTTATAAGGTTTTCAACAATTTCTCGTACCTTCTTATCATCCTCATTCTTATTGGAAAGTTCTGCAGTTATCTATTCTTGAGGCACTAAGTTTGATTCAATTGAATTTTCCATTGCTTCTTATTGATTTTACAAAATTGATTTTACCAAATTGTACTTGCGATCAAGATTAAGGTCTGCTTCATTTTACTCCACTACGAGCAGCTGCTCTGCACTACTTTTAGAATCTAGTTTATATAACACTCTCTGCCATCTACCTTTGGTGTTGAGCCTACCAATCCTACCAATGATTTATTCTTCAGATCTTTTTGTAAAAACATCTGCGATAATTAAATATGAACCACCATTTTGATTGATTTCATCATTCGTTTAAATGTCTGTGCCTCTACCCTATGCTTTATTCAACAAGTAAATTCTATAGTTCTTGCTTGCATTCTTCATTAAATACCTGCCTTCAAGGGTAGCTTCAATTACAGCAGCGTGGCCGTGGCTGAAACTTGTGAAATCAAAGCCTGAATATTAAAAGGCCTTATTCAATAGTGCTGTAATTTGCAGAGGCAACAATTAAAACTGGGAATTTGCTACTTAATCCTTTATGATTTCCTTGATTGTTTTCAAATAGTCTCCTTGATTTGAGTTCACGAGCAAGTCTGGCAGCTAAGTTTTCTTGTCTCCTTACAACTTATCAAGTGTAGGGAACACCACAGGCGTGCTTGACAAAGCCAAGTTAAGGCAATGTTATTCGGTTTGAGAAAGATGGCTGCCTGAAAAACCAACAATACTTTTTGCTTGCTTGAAGAGGTTGAGTTAGTTTACAATGTTTTCACTGGAACCATCTAATAAAATCCAATCGTACTCATCAACCAGCACGATACTCTCGTGCCACACACTCATGAATTTAGGGTTCTTCGTTTATTTCTTCAGTTGTGGCTGAGTAAAGAAATAAATACCTGCGCTTCTTGCGATGAAATTAAAGTTTGAATTAAGAGCCATTGCACTAATTAACTTTTAGAATTTCTTGAAATCCCTCTATACCAGGTGCTCATTCTTACCAATTATGATTACGGATAGCTTGGTTTTAAGAGCTATAAGAATGGCTAACGCAATAGAAATTAAGGTCTTGCCATTTCCAATACCAAAATGAATTAAATGGCTTGATTTTAAGTTATCGCAAATGTAGTTAATGCTCAAAACTTGTGAACTATGCAACTTAAATCTAAGATTTTGCTGCAGTTTTTCTAAATCTTCACTCACACTCAACCTTTCATTTGGAGGCTTTTAATTGAAAGTCCTTGCTAATTAGTGCATAATGTTAACATTCTCAAAGAGTAAAAGTAGTTCTGCAACAATTTTATCAGAGAATGCTTCCATATTGCGAGGAAGCTGCAAAATTCGTTGAATTTCAGAACAGTCACCATGAAGGCAGTTTTCAATAATGTTGCTTGTAAGACTTACATTCTTTTCGACCTAAGCTTCTATTAATTACTGTTGAAGCCTCTTGATTTGCTCAATCTTACCAACCCATTGCACTTCTCTATTCTATAGTCTTGATGCGAGGCCTTTCATAAAGTAAACCATGGTGTTTTAATCTATAACCTCTTGCTTCTGAAAGAATGTAGACCTGGTTAATGAGATGTACTCTTTTAAAGAGTCAACAGTTGGACAGCAACTTAAGGCATAAATTCTCACGAAGTGCTCTGTATATGCAACTGGAATATCTCTGATTAAGTGCAAGCCGCAGTCTTGTTTGAGTAAAGTAATGAAAGGCACATTCAATATAAAGAATGAAGAAGGTACTAACCTTCTAACTTGAGGGTCAATGAGTATAACTACCAGGTGTCACTCATAAATTGTATTACATAAAGGTTTGAATCATCCAGTTTTTTAACTTGAGCAAGCTGTATAGTGAAGGCTGAAGCTGTGTTGAAGAATACGTAATTTGCCAGGCCTAGTGCCTGCCTTGCATTAGGCGAGCGAACTAATAATAATATTGATTCCAAAATAAGTGAGTCTTCAACTTCGACTTTTTCTCCCATACAATAACCCAAAGCGGCTAAAAAGATAAGAGGCTTGGAATCTTGATCTATATTACTATTGCTGAGAATTAAATCCACCAGCAGGGAGAACAGGTCCTAGAGTATTTATTGATCGTTGACGCCCCCCCCCAAAAAACCCCCCCCCCCCCCACTCGCCCCCCGCCCCCACCCACCCCCCCCTCCCTCCCCCCCCCCCCCCCCCCCCTAAACCCCCCCCCCCCCCCCCACCCCCCCCCCCCCCCCCCCCCTTCTCAAAATTGTTCAAGAATGATAAAAGTGACTAGTGTTACGAGTCACTATTTCTTGCAAGATGCAAGACCTTTCATAATATTTAGAATTTTTGAAATTTTCAAAGTGTTTAATTAACACCTCGTGGCCTATGATCGCGCCGTAGTTAATAAAGAGTTGAGGTAAGGATTCTTTATCATGTTTCTTATCGCTTGCAAAGCTTACGCTCGTAGTGAAATCACTCACCTTCACCTCTTTGTCGATTGCAGATAGTTCAGGAGGCTCTGAAATTACAGATTTACTTTCGTGGCTGTGCTTCATTTACTTGGGTTTATTGTTATTTAAATACTTTCTCACGTACTACTTAAAATCCTTAGTCTTTTCAAAGCCTGCAAAATCCTCATGCTCCAGCAGCAAACTTAAATTAAAGTTGTTTTAGTGCAGAAATTCCTTTGCACGATTGATTTTAGCACTGTCTTGTGTATTTTTATATTCAGATTTTATACCTTTAGGTTTACCCGCATCTTCAAGATTTACATTGGCTAGTATATTTTCAAAAATCTGAGGTAAGTTTTCTTGTTCGGGTACCAGTTCTGGCACCTGCTAATCATTAATAGGTTCTAAATAGAAGGTAATATCAAAGATTTGAGCTTCCCAGCTTCCTTATTGAGAAGTTGAGGAGGGTCAGTCTTAGAAGCCATCTAAAATCCAGGGGCTTGATTCATCTAGTTTATGGTAGATTTTAATGATTAATTCGACTGGATTTTAATACTAAATAGCTGGATTATTAAAATTTGGATTGGATTTTTGCAAATTTACTGAGAGATTTTTCACACTTTCGTCTCTATCCTCCGGATTTAGAGCTAGCTAGAAAAATTGCACTTCTTGTAGATATAATTCACTGTTACTAACATAACTAGCAGCTTTAAGTCTCAAGGTGATGGGTGGTTGAAGAGCCATGATAATTTTTAGAAAGTTTCGAGCTCGAGCCCATCCAAAATTGGCTTTTTAAAAAAATGTCGAAATCGCGAAATCCGTTAAAATTCAAAAGCCTTGCCTGTCTATAACTGAATAATGGCGAGGAGAAATGTGAAGGAGGGAATCGCTAGAAGTTAATGATACTCAAAATGGAAATTTCGGGTAGAAGGTTTGAAAGTCGAAAAAGGGGCTCTGGCTTAAGCCAAAAGACTGGATTTTAGGGGGTTGCCAGGGTAGGGGGAAGGAAAATGTTGAAAAAGAGGGGATGAATAGGGAAAGGTACTGGATTTTTAGGTTGTTTCGAGTTGACTAATCATTCTTAATCAATTGGTACGGATAAGCGCTAAGAGAATTCAAGATTCAATATTCGCTGCTTTTCACGGACTCGCTTTCTAAGGACCTTAAAGAGGCACTTTCAGATTTAGTTAAAAAGCCTAATTTAATTTTTCGTATTAACACATTTAATTAAATTCGTTTACGCACTTATCAAATTCTTATGCACATACGTATTGGGGTTTACTTTTAAAACCGCACAGCTGTGCGGTTTTTATTTACTTAAAAGATAAATATTAAAGAAAATACAAAAATTTAAATTATTAAGACAATTTCCTATTATATTTTTTAAGTTATAAAAGAACCGCACAGGTGTACGGTTTATATATTTCAATTAATATTTTTATAGCTTTTTTTTATCTCTGAAATTTATTTATTATTTAAAATAATTAAATATATCATAAACCGCACAGCTGTGCGGTTTCTTTTAGATTCATAATTTTTATATATTTTAACTTTTAAGTGAGGTTTTTCGCATTCACAATTATCCATAATTTCGTTTCTTAATAATTTATACTTATAGCTTATATTATTGCTTTAAAAAGATTTTTATTTTAAATATAAACTACTATATCATATAGGCTTTTACTTAATTTTTTAACTTATAGTTGAAAAATAAAATAAAAGATTGAGGTAAATATGTAAAACATTTACTTAACGTATTATCATTTTAATAATAAAATTAAGTAATTATAAACTTCTCATTCAGGCTAATTATTAAAAATTTATATTTTCATAGTTTACAACCTGACATATTTCATAGCTTTTTATTATTATAAAAATATACACTTTTATAATGGTTTAATCACTTTCGATATAATTAAATTGATTGTTAATTTATAATTAAGTTTAAAACAATCTAAATATCAAGATAAATTTTGGATAGCAACTCATAATTTTGTACATTCATTCAAATAATTAATTTAAAAAATTTAACTGATGCAAAAATTGGAAATAAAAGTAATTATAATTTTATAAAAAATACAATTCTACCATTTTCTATAATTACATACTCATTCTCTTTTAATTTTTAAACTAATTAAATATTTTCTCTATATTTTTGGCTATTTAGAAATAGCTTGAAAGCTTTTGATATTCAAATCAAATAAAATATTAATTACAAAAACTAAACTTATTGTTTGACTTATAGAACTTTAATGGGAAAAACAAAAAACTAACTAATTATACCAGCAGGAGATCATAATTTAGTTCTTTGTGGCAGAATTTTGTACAGATGCATTTACTGTTTAAAAAAAAAGAAAGCTTAGAGCAATGATATCTGTGGCAGGAAAATCAAATTGCATAATGTTGGGTGTCACTATAAAGAACTTGGAGAAATTGGAATTTTTGATAAATTTAAAGTGGAATTGGGAAGAGATGTCATGGACATATAAATAAAGTGTCAAGAACTTGAAAAGAGGACAATAAAATCTAAAGTGATTTACAAACCATAATCAAAACAAAAATTAGATTAACCAGAGTTAATTAACAATTAACCTGACAATAGAATCGAAGAAAATAATGAAGATGATAATGAAGATTCAAAATTATCAGATTAAACTTTAACAATTCAATAATTTTTGGAATGAGCGAAACTTAATTAGGTAACAGCATTTAAAGCAGAGACAATCTTAATAATAATCAACTTTTACAAACAGTGATGATTTAAAAGCAAATAATCTTACACTTAATTAACTATTCCAAAATTATTAGTGTGTCATAGCAAGCAAAAAATATTATAGTACAATACATTAAAAAAGCTGAAAAAGATTAAAAGAAATACAACTACATTAAAAAGTCTGCAAAGCAAGAAATCTAAGTGATTGAATTTACTAGTAACAACATTCAAAATAAAATTCAACAAATATAAGAATAATATTAAAATGATTTGCCAACTTAGCAATACCTAATGAACGAATTTCAATAAAAATCTCTTAAATTTCTAATCTAAACTTTTGAGAAATATTACAAATTTTTAATGAGTATCTCATAATAAACAAAAATTGATTAGAATTAAAGTTAAGCAATATCAACGAGGTTGATTTCAAATTAATTTAATAAGCGCAAAGAATAGATAAGATGAACTTGGCACTTACATTCATAA
>ARYC01001209.1:0-14090 GCA_000711775.1 Oxytricha trifallax | reverse complement strand
CTTAATGCCCTTGGCTTTAAAATTTTCTTCAAAATTTCCATTGGCTTGATGATTTTCAAAAATCCAATCTGAGTTTGACTAATCAGGTGCCTCCTGCGGCACTTGCAAATCATTAATACCTTCTAAATAGAAGATAATATCGAAGATTTAAGCTTACCAGCACTCGCATTCAAAAGTTATTGAAGGTCGATTTCAGAGGTTTTCTAAAATCCAGTAGCTGGATTCATCTGGTTTATGCTTAATTTTAATGAGTAATTCGACTGGATTTTACTATTAAACCACTGGATTATTAAAATTTCGACTGGATTATTGATCCTTAACTATATGAAAAAACACTCTTTTGCTTATATCCTCCGGATTTATAGCTGGCTCACTGCCAAACCAAGACAAATAATGATTATTCACTATAACTCATTAAACGAGTAGCTTAGAGTCGCCTGGAGGTGGGTGGTTGAATAGCTGTGATAAATTTTAGGAATTTTCAAGATGGGCGAAACCCAAAATTGGCTTTTTGAAAAAATGTCGAAATCCGCGGCAACTTTCGAAATTCAAACCTTTCCCCGTCCATAACTGAATAATGGCCAGTAGAAAATGTGAAGACGAGAATATCTAGAAGTTAATGGCACCCGAAATCGAAAATTTGGGTCTTCAGTTTTGACCCTAAAAAATGCTTTTTGGCTTAAGCCAAAGCACTGGATTATAGGGGTCAGACCGGTATAATAGTATACCAATGTTGAAAAATCTCGAGAACGGCCTCGACAACCTACTGGATTTCAAACTGCTCTGAACTTAAAATTAAAAATCACACCAATCTAATCATATTAATCTAATCATATTCAAACTTTGTAAGAGCCGTGATAGTCCCAACCCTTCTTTTTGCATTCTCGAGATCGGCTCCCTCAAATTAAGTTAAATTCTGTCCTTTTTAATTTCCTTATTTATCGATATACTTAAAACTTTTTATCAACTTACAAATTCTATGAGTACATAAACCCCAATACGTATGTACACATAGAATTTGTAAGTTGATAAAAAGTTTTAAGTATATCGATAAATAAGGAAATTTAAAAGGACAGAATTTAACTTAATTTGAGGGAGCCGATATCGAGAATGCAAAAAGAAGGGTTGGCACTATCACGGCTCTTACAAAGTTTGAATATGATTAGATTAATATGATTAGATTGGTGTGATTTTTAATTTTAAGTTCAGAGCAGTTTGAAATCCAGTAGGTTGTCGGGGCCGTTCTCGAGATTTTTCAACATTGGTATAGTATTATACCGGTCTGACCTCTATAATCCAGTGCTTTGGCTTAAGCCAAAAAGCATTTTTGAGGGTCAAAACTGAAGACCCAAATTTTCGATTTCGGGTGCCATTAACTTCTTCTAGATATTCTCGTCTTCACATTTCTACTGGCCATTATTCAGTTATGGACGGGGAAAGGTTTGAATTTCGAAAGTTGCCGCGGATTTCGACATTTTTCAAAAAGCCAATTTTGGGTTTTGCCCATCTTGAAAATTCCTAAAATATATCACAGCTCTTCAACCACCCACCTCCAGGCAACTCTAAGCTACTCGTTTAATGAGTTATAGTGAATAATCATTATTTGTCTTGGTTTGGCAGTGAGTCAGCCATAAATCCGGAGGATATAAGCAAAAGAGTGTTTTTTTCATATAGTTAAGGATCAATAATCCAGTCGAAATTTTAATAATCCAGTGGTTTAATAGTAAAATACAGTCGAATTAATCATTAAAATTAAGCATAAATCAGATGAATCCAGCCACTGGATTTTAGAAAACCTCTGAAATCAGCCTTCAATAACTTTTGAATGCGAGTGCTGGTAAGCTTAAATCTTCGATATTATCTTCTATTTAGAAGGTATAAATGATTTGCAAGTGCCGCAGGAGGCACCCGATTAGTCAAGCTCAGATTGGATTTTTGAAAATCATCAAGCCAATGGAAATTTTGAAGAAAATTTTAAAGCCAAGGGCATTAAGTTTGAGTATTAAAATGCGCAAGACAGCGCTAAAATCAACCGTGCTAAAGAATTTCTGCAATAAAATAACTATAACTTGAAAATGCTGCTGTAGCAGGCGGATTTTGCAGGTTATAATAAAACTTTTGATTTTAAGTAGTATGTGAGAAAGTATATAAATAACAAAAAGCCAAAGAAGATCAAGCACAGCCATAAGAGTAAATCTGTGGTATCATAGCCTCTAGATGTTACTGCTGCTATCGAAGAGATTAAGGAGAGTGAATAAGCTACGAATTTGAGCTTTGCAAGTGATTAAAATCAAAATAATCAACCCTTACCTCAACTCTTAATTAACTATGGCTCTATCATTGGCCATGAGATTCTCATAAAGCACTTCGAAAGTTTCAAGAATTCTTAATTTTATTAAAGGTCTTGCATTTTGCAAGAAATAGTTTACTCGAAACACCCAGTCACTTTTCTCCTTCCTTAGCAATTTTGAGAACGTTAGTGACCATAAACTAAGCGAGAACTTGTTCTCATTGCTCGTGGATTTAATTTAGAGCAATAATAATTTAGATGAAGACTCAAAGCCACGTATCTTTTTAGCTGCTCTTGGTTATTACATGGGAGAAAGAGTATAAATCGAAGATGAATTAATTCAAGAATCAATCTTATTATTAATTCGCTCACCTAATACGAGACAAGCTCTAGGTTTAGCGAACTTTGTATTCTTTAATTCAGTTGCAGCATTCACTAAACAGCTGCACCAGTGCAGAAATTGGATTCTACTCTCCCCTATATTATACAATTAATGGGTTAGACTTGGTAATTATTCGCAGTCGACACTCAAGTTTAAAAGCTAATACCTACTTCATTCTTTATCTTGAATGTGCCTTTCATGACTCTACTCAAGCAAGACTGTGGCTTGCACTTAATCAGAGACATACCTGTAGAATACACAGAGTACATCGTAAGAATTTGTGCTCTCTCTTGCTCTCCTACAGTTGAAGCTCTCAAAGATTATATATCAATTACTAGGGCTACTTTCTTACAGAAGTAAGAGGTTATTGATTCAAACACTATGGTTTACTTTATGAAAGGCCTTGCATAAAGGCTGCAGAGCAGAGACGAGCAGTGGGTAGGCAAAGTAGAGCAGTTCAAGAAACTTCAGCAGCAAATCATAGAAGCTTAAATTGAAAAGAATGTGAGTGTGAGCAACAGCATTATTGAAAATTGCCTTAATGGCGACTGCTCTGAAATTCAAAGAATTTTACACTTACCCAAAAATATGGAAGCTTTCTCTGATAAAACAATTGTAGACTTACTTCGATTCTTTGAGAACGCTAATATCTCGCACATGTTAGCTCGTGCTTTCAATTCATAGCTAAGGAATGAAAGGTTAAGTGTAAGTTATGACTTAGAAAAGCTGCAGCAAAATCTTGGCTTTAAGTTATATAGTTCTCAAATTTTGTGCATTAACTATATTTGCGAAAACTTGCACGCAAACCATTTAATACATTTTGGTATTGGTAATGGCAAGACCTTGATCTGCGTTGCGATAGCCATTCTTATAGCTCTTAAAACGAAGCTATCCGTAATCATAGTTGGCAAGAATGAGCACTTAGTGCAGAGAGATTACCAAAAATTTTAAAAAGTTATCAGTGCAATGGAACTTGATTCAAACCATAATTTCTTTGCAAAAAATACAGGCATTTATTTTTTCACTCAACCACAACTCAAGAAAAAATGAAGGCTGCTAAATTCATGAGTGTGTGGCACGATAGCATCGTGCTTATTGATGAATACGACTGGATTATCTTCGATGGCTCCGCTGAAAACATTATAAACCAGCTAAATTTTTACAAGCAATCAAGAAGTATTATTGGATTTTCAGGAAGCCATCTTTCTCAAGGTGAAGAAAATTGTCTTAGTTTAGCTTTGCATAGCACACCTGTAGTATTCCCTACCCTTGATAAACTGCAAGGAGATAAGAAAACTTAGTTAGCAGACTTGCTGATAAGTTCAAACCAAGGAGATTACTTACAGAGAATCAAGGAAATCATAAAGGATTAAGTAGCTGTTTCACCAGTTTTAATAGTGGCTTCAACAAATTACAGTGCTATTGAAATAGGTTTAAAGAAATCCGATTTTGATTTCATTAGTTTCAGCCACTCCCAGGCGACTGCAATTGAATATGTGCTTGAAGGCAGGTATTTAATGAGAAATGCAAGCAAAAACTACGGGGTTTACTTGATCAACGAGCCACAGGGGAGAGGAACAGATATCTAAACTAATGATGAAATCGATTAAAATGGTGGTTCATATTTAATCTTTGCTGATGTTTTCTCACAAAGATCTGAAGAATAAATCATTGGTAGAATTGGGAGACTTAACACTAAAGGCAGGTGGCAGCGAGTATTATATAACAAGCTTCTAAAGATAGTGCAGAGCAGCTGCTTATAGTTGAAAAGAAAGAAATAGAGCTTATACTTGCTCGCAAGCACAATTAAGTATAATCAATTTTATAAAATCGATTAGAAGCAATGGAAAATTTTATTGAATAAAACCAGCAGCCTTAAGAATAAATTTCTGCAGAGCTTTCAAACGAATAGGAGCAAGATAATATTGTAAGAGAAATCGTTCAACATATTGGATCTCTCACTGAGAAAGCTTACAGTGAAGCAAGCAACCCAGCAGCAGTAGTGAAGCAAGATAATCTTGAAGAAGAAAAGGAGCCTTAATAAATTGAAGAATAAGGTGAATAAAGTAAGTTGGGTTTTTATTAACCTTCTCTCATAGAGCTTATTGAATAGAAGATGAGTTAAAACCTTGTGCTTCAAGATAAACCATTCGAGCAGGTATAGCAATTGGTGCACAGGAGTTTAAAGTGGTAGCACCATGAAATTACTAAGGCTCAAAGCAGAGAGAGATCCAAAAGTAAAAGCAGTTCTGCAAGTTAAAAGAGAAGATTATTGAAAGGTTAACAGAAGCTTGACTTAATCAAAGAATAAAATAAGACTTGAGAGTTGGTTACTCGTTGCAGTGCTAGAGATAAAACATTCACTTGCACTTATATAGAGCTGCCAGAGAGTAAGAGACAATGGAAAGATGGTTGAAGGCAGCCTCGAGTGAGAGAAGGCACTTTAAAAGCGACATAAACCATAGAAATTCAGAGAGAAAACCAATATTAAGAATATGAATTTTTCTTAATTTTTTTAAGAAATTCACCATATTCAAGTCTTTGCTATTGATAGCATATAGAGAATCGTGGTGGAATAGAAGCAGCAGCACTCAGTGTCTCATGTTTGGAGACTGATTTTGCATATTCTACAGGTTGCCATCTTGCATAAACTACTCTTTCATCTTGCGTAAGTCAAGCAACTCACTTTCCATATTATCATGTTATTGCTTCAACTTTTTAGTTTACTGCAAGAATTCTTGCTTATCTTATTTCAAAGCATTTCATAGTCTTTTACCTCCTCTAACTATTCACGGGTTTTCTTTCTTTTAGATGAATCCTTAACGAGATTCACAGCCTTACCTCGCTCAGCTACACAAGGAATTAAGAGAGAGTAAACTTACTGCTAAAGTTAAGGCATCTGCTGAGAGCGTCCACGACCTCGGGTCTCATCTATAACGAGATCTCTATTTTACTCTAGCTTTTCTCTTCGTTAGAGCATTGCATCATGAATCATCTGGGAGACACCGTCGGTGTCTAGGGTGAAGAGCAAATCGCAGATCCATTATCTGTCTAGGTGGACCCAATCTCGTTCTTCAGGCAAGTATTGCAGCAGTCTTGAAGACCCTCTTGCATAATCGAGAAAGTCTTGAACTGTAAGTCCATCTATTTGAGGCACTGCTGATACTTTTACTGCGTCTCTTCTTACGTACTATATTAACAGTTACAGGGTTAAGCTAGGGGTTACGTCTTTCTCTGCTCTTATGATTTACTTAAGGAAATAAATGTTGGTGGAGTCCGCTTTTGGTAAGAAAGCGTGGCAGTCTTGGGCAAGAAAGTTGTATAGCTCTTTCTTACTTTTGCACTTCTGGGCGAGTTCTGAAACATTGATTCCAGTAATTTATTATTGGTTCATTAAACTTTAAAAGTTGGGTGCCTTTCACCATTTTATATAGGCCAATTTTGATTCAGGAAGACATTACCGTTACTAAAATCAGAGAGTGCTTTTCATAATAATGAAATCGTACCAGCACAATCCAATTTCCGCTAGCGGAATTCCTACCAGCACCAACACAATTCATTATTATTAAATTTAAGAATCCATTCATGGAATCATATTCTAAAAAACGACAGTCAAGACTGTCAGAATTCTTTAAGTTAGAAGATAACGATTATGATGGTAATAGTTCAAGTGAAGAGCAGAGCTCTTCAAGTGGATCTGAAGATTCTTGCAATAATGCAGATTACTTAACAACTAACATGCTTTACTAGAGAAACATAACTCTTGCAGATGTGATAATAGAAGAAGTAAGTGAAAAGGATATGATTTCATTATTCAATGAAATCCGGGATGAAATTTCAGAGTATGAAATCGATGGATTTATCATAGATCCTAAAGAAAAATACAGAGAAAGTACTAAAAAAGGAGCTTAATAATCATTGCTTAATGATAATTAAATTAAGACTCTTGATTAACTAATGTTAAAGCTTTATACTGAGTATAAGTAATCAGATTTAGAACCTTAGAGTATGATGGATTGTGACTAAGATTTTGATTTATAAGCTCTTGAAGCAAAAGTTATAGAGAATCATATAATAAAAGATTAAATTGCAATTTTTGGTTAGCATACATAATTGAATGCAATAGTTCCTCGTAGATTATAAAAGTAGTTAAGAAAGGATAAATAATTATAAGAGAAGTAACTTAAACTTGCAGAGGAATCTCTTAGATTAAGACATACAGAAAAGTTAACTTATTTCCAGATAATGGATAGACTTGATATATCATACTATAAATTAAGAAGGTACTTAAAAAGTCCAGTAAAGAAGGCTTAATTCTGGAATCTAAAATAAATTAATAGAGGCAAGTATAAGAAATTGCATAGCAGAGCACGCACTCATATCGTTAATATGTTAATGTATAAAACTTAACCAGTGCAGGTTTCTGATATACAGCACAGTTTACAGAAGAATATATAGTTAAGGTGTAGCAAGCAAATGATAAGAAGATTCTTTAAAAATGAATTAATGATGACTTATAAATAAATAAAGTAGATTTCAACATTGCATAATAGCAATAGTAGCAAGTTATAAAGATAGTATGCAGCTCAATAATTCGTGGAACACTTAAGTAAGGGTAGAAGAATTATTAATATTGATGAATCGACTCTTAATTAAACTGATTCAAGACACAGAGGTTGGACTGCACCTTATGTAAAAAATAGAGTTACAAATTCACAGAGACTAAAATAAATGAATTTAATTATTGAAGTTTCAAGTACAGGAGAGCTGAACTATACAATTAATCATGGAAGAACCAACTAACACTCATTCAAGTACTTCCTATGCAAACTAGTTAATGTATTGGATTCAGTTGACACTAGTTGGAGAGAAAATACTTTAATTCTACTTGATAATGCACCTTATCATAGATCACAAAGTATTATGAATAAGTACCTAGATTTGGCTTTGCCAATCAAGTTTTTAGGGCCTTATCACTATAGAATTGCACCTGTTGAATTAATGTACTCGTGGATTAAAAATAGAGACCTTAACCCTCTGAATACAAGGGATTAATCAAAGTAAGCTAAAACTAAGTAATTTAATATAGAGGGTACTGGGCAGCATTTAAGAAGGAACTTGGAATGAATATTAGCAGAATCAACTAGAATTTAGTGAGGCGCTGCTTTTATCATGTTTTCACAGCAGCCTTGGAATCAATTTCTTTCATAGACCTGTGATTGAAAATGAAAGGCAAAACTGAAAACTTAATTTTGACTCTTTTTAATTCAATACTTTTCACAATAAGTAAAGCTAGGAAATTTCAAATCTAATAGAATTACTAATGTAATTTATTCTGTTTTAAGGGAATTAATTTGGCAAATAGTTTATTAGAAATTACACATTTATATAGAATAAGGGATGATTATAACTTAGAGATTTATTTAGATTTTACTATTATGAACTTCACATTTTTATTTTAATTAAAATACCTATATAAATTTCAATATATACTAAAACTATTTACTTTGCTACTTTAATTTTAATTAATTAAGACTGATCAATCGTATACAAAAGTAAAATATCTTTAGTATAATAAATAATAAATTATTAAATATGTATAAATGTTTAAATAAAGCAGAGGCAAAATTTTTCAGTATATTTAATACAAATGACTAGATTTTCAATTTATTTTGTTTGAAGGAAATATAGAGAGTTATATCTAAAATATAAATTAAGTTAAAGATAAAATTATATAATAAAAACTATAAGATTTCAAAAACATATTTATTTTATTTTTAATATTATAATTAAAATATTTTTACAGTTATTAAATCTAAAAATTACAGGATTAAAATTTTCAGAATTTCAAATATTCATAAATTTCCTTAGCTTATAACATAAAATTATTTATTAATTTTTATAATATTAAATTAAAAATGTTACAAAATTATAAACAGACTCCATCAATTTTACTAAAGCCAGAAAAAAATTAATCTTGTTAATTCTCAAGAGGTTCTCCGAGTCTTCCCTGATTCACTCTAGGGATTTTTTGTAAATTAATTCAAACTTAAGATCTAATTTTTTCCCTTGACTCAGCTACTTATTGAAATGAAAAATAAGTTAAAATCAACAACAAAAAATGTTATTTTTTTACAAAATGCTCTACTTAGTGAATGATATTCTTGATTTTTCTCAAATTAGAAATGGAAAATTTAAAAAGAAACTTTTTTAAAAACTTTGAAAGCAAATTATAAATTGCAAAATGTAAAATAAATGAAAAATGAAAACAAAATTTATACAAAAAATTGATTTTTTTAATAATTAAAATCAATATTTTTGCCCTGATGTGATTTCGTGTAATATGATGAGGCATGATTGAGATTAATAGGAAAAAATCAAAATAAATTAATTATTAGTCTTTATGAAAAAATAAAATCTGCTTTATAATTCACCTAATGATCGGGCAAAAATTAAATTACAGCAAATTAAAAATTAGTTATTTCAGTATTTTGCTTCATTATAGAATGGAGAGTTGTTTAAATTGAATTTAAATTAATTTCTATTAGTTCCTCGGTTAATTCAAAAAAATGCTATATAGAACTAAGCTATTTTCAAAAATTTCACCCAAATTTGACCTAATTTCTTTAAGTAAATCAAGAATTGATAAAAGAACAGTACTTAAAATTATTAAATAAAAGGTAAGTATTATAATTTCTTAACTATTTGCATTAAATTTATTTTTCCCTAAGCAGTGAAGCCCAAAAATAATTTTTAAAATCGAATATATTTTAAGAAAGGTTATTTTAGCTGGTTACAGAACCAATAGTCCCAACACTATTAATAACTTATAATCTGAAAGTTAAAATAGTAAAATAAATTAAATTAAAATAATTCAGCAATAAAATCAAAAATAGTAGCAATAGTAATAGTAGAATTTTGAACAGCATTTATTCCAAAGTTCAGTTTAAAATTAGTAAGTTTAAATTAAAATAAAATTAAATATTAGAAATAAACAAATCAAAAAATAAATTTTTATATTAAGTAAATTTTAAATATAAGTAAAATACCTAAGTAAATAATTAATAAAATTTATAAATTGTATTGTATTTTATAACTCTCAGTTGAATTACAATTAATCTAAATATTCATATTTTTCATTACAAACTTTACAGATAAAACAAGTGAAGAAATAAATGTTTTATAATAATTAATTTTAATTTTAACTCTTATTAATTCTTAATGTTCAAGCTTTGCCTTAAAATGTTTTAGTTTTTATTTCTAAGTTTAAATATAGCCAATTTTTCTTAAACAATGTTCTCTTAATTTCTTAATTTACTTAATTTTATTCTAAGTTTAATCATAATTTTAATTTATTCTAAATTACTTTCCTTGATTTTAACTTCCATTTTATAATTAATAAATAGTTAAGAAAATCTTTGATGAATAGTTTAAAATCTAAGTTTAATTTAAATTTAAAGATGAAGATGTTCCACATCGTTTCAGGTAAGGTATTATTAAAATTAATAAATTTGTTTATAAGGAACTTAATAGTAAATATTTGTAATTTTGACTTAAACTCAAACAAAAATAAAACATTGAATTTAAACAGAGAATTAAATTTATTATTATGAAAGAAAGTTAGAATTGGTAATTTTATGAAACTGTAAAACTAATTTAATTTCAAAACTAGATTACATCATAATCAATTTGAAAAAATTGTAAATATTATAATTACAATGTTTTGTATATTTATAATATAAATAAATCTTAGCATTAACTAAGTATTTCGACTATCCTTAAAATAACAACAAATATATCTACCTTTATATTAAATTCATTAATATTGAAAAATGCTTAATAAATGTTAAGATAGTACATTTATTTTGAATGATACTCAATTTAATTGAATAATTGAATTTAAATTAGTAAATAAAACTCTAGCAATTTAAAATAATGTTTGTAATAGAAATTGGCATGAATTTGTGCCTCTAAAATATTGCAAGATTATTGGAAAAAAGTGATATAGAATGACAAATTAGAGTGTAAGTTTCACTAGAGTGAATTAAATCAATTTTATTTAAGCACTCGGCAAAGAGTGCAAGTGTAATTATCTTGGATTAATTAAAATACGAATGAAATAATAGCGCTTAAATAGCGATGCTATATTTCTATTTGAATTAAACAAACATCACAGTGTAGAATTAGAGCAACTTTTAAGACAAAAAATATGAAAAAAATGGACTTACTTAATTTCAAATATATGGATCGATTGATCGTGAGTTGCTCTTCAAAATGCACACAAAGTGCAGTAAAGTTTGTGGAGTGAGTGTGAGTTTCGTTGTTAATAAAGAAAGTGCAATAGCGATCGCAAATTTATCACTTTTTGATTTCCATTATTAGTTTAATTATTAAAGTAGTAATTATTAATTAATAAAAATCAAACTTAATTCAAATGTGGAGGTAAAACAGCATTCCCTCACAAATAGTGTGAACGGTAAAACTTTGCACCTAGTCGGTCAACAGGGTACAAACCCCATATATTATTGATCAGCACCTCAAGCTCTATAAGATTGGTAAGTATGGCTTTAAAATAAAATCATGAATTTTTTCGCATCTTCACCGTACTTGCATTCTCGAGATCGGCTCCCTCAAATTAAGTTAATATCAGTCCTTTTATATTTTGTTATTTATTGATATACTTAAAACTTTTTATCAACTTATAAATTCTATGTGTACATATATATTGGGGTTTATATATAGACTGAGCTCGTTAATATTATTTTTTTTGAATAATATTGTTATTACATATCTAAGTCTTTAATTATTATTTTATAACCATTTACTTAAAATATAAACAAAATAATGAATTTTATTTAATTTATTTTGAAATTTATTAATGTTTAATTTTCTTTCTTGGTAAGTAATATAAAATATTATAAAAAGTTGTAAAAATTTCATAAAAAATATACGAATTTTCACAGAAATATATTTTTTCTTTAAAAAAAAAATATTGGGGATTTGAATGTTAAATAAGCCTTATTCCAAGATTCTAATGATCCTACATAAAATCTTATAGAGACCTTCTCTATTTTCTAATTAGTTACTCCATAACATCCTAATTCAAGTAACATTAAATTTTTCTATATTATTTTAGGACTCATGAAAACGCTCTAAAGTGCTTTAAGACCTTCTTAAACTATGATAATAGTTGCAATTTTAACAAATACTGCCTTGAGCTTCTTTCTTAATATATCTATGAAATATCTTTGGAATTTGGTTACTACACTCAAACTAAAATATTCTTAAATAATTTAATTTATCTCATTTTTTTAATAAAAAAATTATATAGAAATAAAGCTACGGGAGAAGTTTCATGTCCCCGTGCAGTTTCCAGCTTCCTGCCCCCAACATTAAATTTTATATTGTTTAGCAATAAAAAATTAGAAACATATAAATTTCAATTTTAATTACAATTACCATTTACTTTACAACTTTTATTAATATAAATTTTTCAAGGTAAATTGTTAAGTTTTATCAAATTATATAATAAAAACAATTCAAAAATAACTGTTTTTTCTTAATAATTAATGTGATTTTCATTAAATTGTAAATTAATTATCAAGGTAGAAATGATATTTTATCCTAGATAAAAATAACTAAATCATAGTTGATGATAAAGATTCTTTGAAAGTTATTAAAATTACATATTTTTATGTATGGGGTAGGAAACTACCTTTTTAGGGCAGGAAACTCCCCCCCCCCTTGGATGCATATAAAATTTTGAGACAGGAAACTCCCCTCCCCAAAGCTATTAATTCATTCAACTATTTTGATATTTATACGTAAAATTAAATTATTCTATAAAGCATAGTAAATTAATATTTTTATAATGACAGGAATAACTCTTAGTTAATCATAATAACTCATTCTTAATCTTTAAATATGTTAAATTTTAGTTATAATGAGAAAAATATTAAAAGTATCATTAATATTTAATTGATTAAGGTTTTCCAACAATTATTTAGAATAAAAAATATATTAAAAAAAAGTTTCTTTGTCTATATTTTATTTTTAAAGGTAATTATGCTCTGAACTATTTTATAAAAGTTTTGGTAATTAATGTAATTAGGATAAAATATACTATACTTTTATTTACATATAATTATAAAATTCTATAAATTTAAATTGAGTTCATTTGTGCATTGGTTTTTTATATTTATATTAAATCTTTTTTAATTTATTTATATAAAGTACATGTATAGTAAACAATTAAAAATTTTATTGATAATTTTAAAATCCACGAGCTACACTAATATTTTTATCAATAGAATTCATTTAAACTTTTGAGAGTGTTTTAGGGTTTGATTGCAATTGATAACTCATTTACCTTTGCTTAATGTTTACATTCCCGGCCATTCTATAGAGGTTATGCAAGCTTTCATTGCCATATCAAATCTAAACTTAATTCCAGAAGAATATTAGGATAAAATTTTTGAACTTGCATTTCACTAAAAAGAATCAAGTATATAGAGCAAAGCTAAAATTATGGGATATGGTTCAGATTCAATTTTCTATAATATTGGCTCAGTAGTTTTGATTTTAATAGTTATATCCATTCTAATAATTACTATCCACTTCCTTATCAAATTTCGAAGAATTAGTATACCGTAAGAAATTTATCTATTTAATATTATAGAGTTTAAAAAGCAATTGCAAAAGCTAAGTAAAAGCTGTTCTATGGATCATTAATTTAAACATTTTAGAAAGGGTTTCTGTGTATGAGTATTTCAACTTTTCTAACTTAAAAATCTGTAAGACTATTTTTTATTTGTAATTTACAATTTGTAGATTGAATAATAATTTTCAAGCGATCTTTTTAACTCTTTAACTACAATAATTTTTGGTATCATATTAATAAGCGTGCCTGCATTCTTCGTTTGGTTTTTGACAAAAAATTTTAAGAAATTTAAAGATCAAAATTTCATAGCAGCTTTTGGCTCATTATTCTCAGGATACAAACGACATTCTAAATGGATCATAAATTTAAGAGCTGCTTATTTTTTAAGAAGGCTAATTTATGCTATTTTAATAGTTTACAATGTAGATGAATCTTTCCCTACTTTAAGTACATTGCTAAACTTAATAGAATAATATTTTTTATTGTTAAAAAAAATTCAATTTTAGTAATTAATCTAGCATAAGTTATGATATTAACTTAGACTTTGCCTTGTGAAAATTTAAAAGAAACAATTTGTGAATCCCTGAATGAAGCTACTTTTTATTTTATAACTCTCTCTTTGATTCCTTTGAGTGACCCTTCTGTGGATATTGATATTAAATAAGAAATTGGATGGTATGTAGTATTTGCTACTATTAGCAATATTCTCATAAACTATTTACTTATAATACTCTACATGATCCTTGGGTCAATATATT
>ARYC01001208.1:0-26553 GCA_000711775.1 Oxytricha trifallax | reverse complement strand
TTCACTTATAAATCTGCTTTTAAGCGTCATATCTTAGAGCAGCACTCTAACAAGCCCAAGCTCTATCTTAAGCATGATAAGATAGATGGAAAATATTTCTGCCCTTACTGCAATAAGTAATATAATCATTCAAGGGATCTAAAAGTTCATCTATAAAACCATCATGGCAAGAAGTTTGAAGTAATAGATCCAGAGACTGGTGAGGTATTCCTTTAAAAAAGAAAGCCAAGAGACCCTTTAGAAACTTTGGAACAAAGAGTAAAGAAAGAAAATAACTTATTAAAGCAGTAAGAAACCTCCCAGCCACAGAGATAGTAAAAATCACTCTTTAGATGCATGCACTTAAACTTCCAATATTGAATATAATTGACCTTAAAGAGTGTAAAGAAAGTTATCTTATCCTTGAGGATAAATTTGAGAAGAAAGTCATAACAGATAAGTAGTTCGCATACAAGATATATCCGTTCAGCTACTTCAAATGCGATGACAAGTATCAAATGGAATTCGTAAATGAATACCAAGCACTTACGAAGTCAAGAGATAGATATTGCAGATTTATAATAAAGCTCGATGCTATTCTGCTTGCTCAAGATCATGTAGTTTTTCTTCTTCCTCTATATTAAATGACATTAAGAGACTACATTTAAGATTAAAGGATACCAAAGTAGTTACCTCTTATTCTTACAAATGTTTGCAAAGGCATTGAGGAGCTGCACATTCTTGGATATGTTCATAGAGATTTGAAGCCTGAGAATATAATGCTTGACTTTTCACCTCTCAGAGTAGTAATAATAGATTTCAATAGATCATAGAGAGTTGAAGCTTCAGGACTTGGCAACGTGTATGGTACTCCTGGATACTTTCCAGAAAGAGAGGACTGGAGAGATGGTGATTTTAAGTGGGATATATGGGCTCTAGCAGCAATTATTTGTGAATGCGATATGGCATGAAATGATTACTATAGCTGCAAAAGAGAGAAGATTCAAAACAGAGAATACAGCAATATCTAGACTAGAATAAGATAAAAGGTAGAATGAAAGACATGGCTGAGTAGATAATTATTAAGCTTAATCACAGAGCTGACCATACAATAGACTAAATTGTAAGTTGGATAGGAGAGATAAAGTTTAGAAAGCTGCCTCATGATGGCAAAGTACTGTTTGAGTGAATAATAAAAATAAAACACTTGCATTACACACTAATTTATATTACATTATAACCCTAAACCCCTACATAAACCCTATTAAAACCCTAATAAAGCATGCGTTAATAGTCTACTTTCATCAATCAAAAACTCAATCAAACAACTTCAGGGGTTTTGGGGTTTTGAATACCTGAACAATTCGACGATGTAGTAGATTTTGTGGTAAATGAGGAGAGAGATAAGGCAGAAATGCTTGTTTAAGATCGAATGTAGAATGATGGAAAGTATGACGAAGAAATTTATGATGATACTGGAAAGCCCATGTGGATGTAGTTTTTCAAGGAGGATTATCTTGGAGAAAGTAAAAGCCAAAATTTAAACTTAAGCCTCAAGAATCAGGGCAAGGAGATGTCTAAGAAACTTAATGAACTCACTGAAAAGGAATAAAAAATGGCAAGAGAAATGGAAAAAATTAGAAAACTTGACGCATAACTAGCACAGCAATCTAAATTTCAAAGAGATTAAAAGAATCAAATTATGATGAAGAAATAAGAAGAAGATAGGAAAGAGGAACTAGCTATTTACTAAAAAACTGAGTAAAGCTTTGACCAAAGTAAGTAAAGCAGGACTTAATCATCAAAGGGTTTTGAAACAGCTTCTAACAAGAAATAGGTTCCATAGAGAGGTTAATCTAAAGGAAAGCCTCCAAGTTAAAGTACTCAGTAAAGATCAGTAAAAAAGCCAGCTTCAAGCCAAAAACAGTAAGTATAAAATCAATAAGAAGAGGAAGATACGGACACATTTCTTACAAATGCCCTTTTCAAGGGAAATAAATAGAGTAAAAAGAAGTCTTCCAAGGGAAGCAGTGTTAAAGGTGCTGACGACGATGACAGTGTTGATTCCGATGAGTTAAATGATGTCGTCTATGACTATGATTAGCAAGTTGCTTTAATGGAGATGGCAGATGATTATCTTAGCAAACCGCTTCTTTCATTACCTCCCATAGAGGAAGACAGTAAATCCTCCTATGATCCAAATAGATCAACCAATAGTTTTCGAAGTAACATAACAAGCAATAAAGATTTTCTCTCTAAGAATAAAGACCAAGCCAAAGCTTTTAACCCTTACAAAAAACCAATGAAGTGCGATTAATTAGACGAGGAGAGCAAGAACAGATTAGATAGTTTAATGAGAGATATAGACGATAATCTGGAGGATATCAAGAAAGAGAAGGAAGATTTTTACTCAGTTGATATCAATAAATCATCCTATACAAACAAAATAGTGGATGGTAAAAGTGCTTATGTATACTCAAATGATGACATAGAAAAGATTGAGAAAATCAATAGTAGTTTAATGAAGATGACACCAATGTTGCCTGCACCTGATTACTATGAAAACCAATCTGTTATGAAATCGAACTATGACCACTCAAAGTTCTTGAGTGATGATACTCATTCAATGCGGTCTTAACCTATGAGTATTATGTCAAGGAAATCTGGTTTTACTATGCTTAGTCATCAAACTTTCTAAACAGGAGTTTAGTCGATGCCTGGAGAACATAGTCTTAAAAAATAAGCTGAAAAACGTTTGCTTGATATTCAAATGAAAAAGATAGATTAAAACCTTAGTATTTAATCTCAGATTTTGTTTTTCATACTTACCTTAGAAGGATTAATGAAACGGATGACCTTTCATATGCAAATCAACCTCCTTAACTATCAGATTCTAAAAGGAATATAGGTGCTGAAGAAATGCTTAACTAATTGCAGCCTCAAAAGAAGCTAATAGATCAAGAAACTTTACTTCGTCTGATTGAAGAATGTCAAGAAGATGAAGAGCGATAATCTGCAATGAGTGAAATGAACGGAGATGACTCTAGAACTGTTGCGATTTCAGGCTATAATGAGAAAACTCAGCTTTAGTTGGCTTAAATCGAGAAGCAGTCCTAATTGTTTTATGATGCTGAAAATGTTTTTAAAGATCTAGCTGATGTAAAAGAGCAGTACTATCAAGCTCTAGATTCCATTTAAGAGAGACAAAATACCATAACAAATATCTATTTAATCACTTATTTGTATTTTATCGAGTAAAGAGTTAATAATCTTTTCAAGAAGAGTGAAAAGTCAGACTAGATAATGAAGTCTAAGTAAACTCTCAAAGATCAGTTGATATTACAAGAGGATGAATTGAACTCAATCATTAATAATTTAGAAACTAGAGAGGAAATGATGAAGAACATGAAAGAAAAAGAAGATCGAGATTTCGAAATGTACGACCAGTAAATATAGCAGCAAGTCTCTTTGAATCAAGATCTCTATAAGAATTTAGATGACGATGACGATAGACTAGAAAAGATTCTCAAAGATATCCACGGATACCAGCAGCTTGAACACTAGCTTCAATAAGAGGCTTAAGAAGAGACTGAGAGAAACTAGAAAATGCTATAAGAGATTGAATTCTCACAAGTTAACAGAAATGATGATGCCGATGAAATGCTAATATTCGCTAGAAAATAGCTTGACATACAATAAGAAAGGGATGAAGAAGAAGCTAAGCAAAACAGTAATCCATAGGAGGAGATGCTTTGAAGTATATATAAATAAAAGTTCATTATGTATTTTACATATTTCAAAGTTGATTGTATTCAATAAATAATTTATAAAATAAATAAAATAAATAACAAACACAGAATGGGTATACTAAACGCACAAGACCGAGATCTCATATATATGCTAGCAGAAAACACATAATACAAACAACTGGCAGCCTATACCATGAGACTCATCAAAAACAACACAGACTAGTGGGGACTATACATCCTTGAAGCTATAACTTTCATAGTCAAAAGAATAGTTAGGAAAGGCCACGAACACATAAATCAGTACTAAATAGAACTCAACAAACTATAGTACCTACCAGACTACGAAGCCTCAACCAACTAAATATGGATCATACAAACCCACTAACTTCTAAGACTTCTAAGGGTAAACAACAAGTTCATTAAACCTCAAACCTTACGCCCAACATCTCTTAATCCTACAGAGATGGAAGAAGTATCAGCCCCAGGACCCTAAATACAGAACAAAATAGAAATAAACCTGGCACCACTCAACATAATAAGTCAACCCTTCTATCCGGAAAAATAACCCATCATCAAACCACCCAAAAAAATTGAAAAGAAAATCATATACTATGATGATGACAACTCAGATTGGAGCGACGAAAAGCCAGTATACTACAGCGACGAATCATACGAAGATAACTCCAGCCAACAAACAATCACGGAACTAGAACTCCTTCAAGAAAGTTAGCAACCTTAAACTTTCATAGGAGATAGGGAATACTACAAAGAACTACTCAATTTAAGTTATGATACAATCGACAATTTCATAAAATATAACCATGACGTACTCAATTAAAACTAAAAAAGTAATGACGCACTTAAAATTAACAATGACGCATTTAAAATTAATAGTGACGCACCTACCAAAAATTAGTACTAAATATAAAATAATTAATTAATAGATCAAGATCCAACTATTAATTAATAATAATAAATTATAAAATAAAGAGTACCTCATATGAACTAACAAATCACAAAGTCATAACTCTAAGACAGACTAGACAAAAGAGAAGCCTGCATATCTATATGGACTCAGAGTATTAACTCAGACTACTATTCAACCATAGAAGAATTTGCCAGATGTTTAAGAATAATCTCTCCCTTATCTAAAGACACAGCAAAGGACCTATATGACAAAACAGTTGATATGCTTAGAGCTTACATTCAGAAGCACCTTAAATTTGACCCCTCAGTCGCCTCAGTAGCAATGTTGAAATTCTTCGCACTCATCATTTTGAAAAACTCAGAGGCCAATGAAAAGAGCTTCATGTACGTTAACTACGAGACTGAAGAACACACAAACAGAGTCAAAATATACCTTAAATGTCTTCAAAAACATTCATATTTTATCAAATCTGACCTAGTTCAATTCCTCACTACTAGGCTCAAAGAACAGATAGCCCTAAAAGAGATCAGCTTCTCTATTAGAATCCAGTCACTTGACAACAAACTCAAATTCAAGGAGGCTGATGGCTATATCCAAATCCTAAATGGAAAGAAATCCAAGAAAAAGAACAACAGACCAAAAAGAAGACAACCAAACAAGAACAAGAAAAGAAGACAAAACAAGAGAGGAAGAAGATGATCATAAAGTTTTAGTATACCTTGAACAGAAAGTTCAAAATTAACTATAAAAGGGCTAGCCCCTTACATACATTTAACATGTATATTCATCCGGGGGGCCTTGAGCCCCCGATGAGGATTAATTATTATTATTATTATTATTATTTATTGTATTCAATAAGATCGCCAACATTTAAATTGAATATTGAACTATACAATTTAAATCTAGATTTGTACTCAATTATGCATAGCTAATTATCCTTAGAGTTTACATAAATGTAATTATTATCCACATTGATACTTGAAATTAACGTCTTCTATAAACAACCAAGTACACCGTGAGATCTGTGTAAAATAAGGTCTCCATTTTTACTGTTTATATTAAACTCTTCTATGCTAATATCTTCACTTGCTTTATTTTAAATGATCACAAGCAACTTCTTCTCTTACACTTATTTAAAATCATAAACCTAACCTATTTAAGTGATGTTGACAGCTTATGTAATATTATTCTCAGCTATTTTATCATCGACTAGAGCTAAATATCCAGTAACATCTATATAGTAGAACTTTCTGCCATTACTATGATAAGTATATTTATCTGAGAGTATTTTTACACTGCTTGAATCTAAATCTAAGCTTGAATTTGTAATGCTTTGAGTTTTAAGTAATATACTTCTAATTTGATCATTATTTATTTGAATTCCATTAAAAAATTCTCTGGCTTTCAATCTGTTGTCGTTGATGTAATCTTCAATTTTTGAAATGAAAATTAAATTAACTGTCTCTATAGAGCTGAACATCTACAAACTTTGTTGTTTTTCCAATTGCATAATGTATTTGTCGCCATAGGCATCTTCCACTATGAAATAATTCTGATTAATTTCACTTTAATAATTGGTGTCTGTAAAAGTATATATACTTTCATGCAAGTTGTAGATTTTTTGGAAAGTAGATCGTTTGTTGAACAAATTGTTTCCATTAAAGGTATAATTTTTTAACTCTGTGAATTGAACTGTAAGGTTTTGAGGATCAGTGTCATTCAAAGATAGCTATAAAATTTGAAAAAGTGGTTCACGCTCAACTAAGTTTATTATCAAATCATCTAGTACTATAGAAGTGTGAGAATTCTACTTTTGTAATTGCAGTAAATCTGAGCCATTAATTGTAGTAAAATTTTGAAAAAAGGGCTAAATTTTGCAGAAGATCGGTGGAGTCAATCTAACTTGCTCCTCTTTAGTTGATTTTAGAGAAACAATTTCATTTACTTAGATTTATGACTGAGCCTATTTTTTAAGTGGAATATTAATTGAAAAGTCCATGTTTGTGTAATTGATAGTC
Organism: Oxytricha trifallax; assembly: GCA_000711775.1. NCBI lineage: Eukaryota > Ciliophora > Spirotrichea > Sporadotrichida > Oxytrichidae > Oxytricha > Oxytricha trifallax. The sequence continues at coordinate 19,879 of ARYC01001208.1, read as the reverse complement.
ATATTCAAGTATTAGGTTTAACTTTAAAACTCTGAGTATTTATTTGCATCTACAATAGCGTAATCGTTCAAAGATGAGAATTTGAAAGTGCTCAAAACTGGATCATATGAACTATAGTCTATTTTACTTTATAATGTTAATCCAAAAATGAATGCAACACTATAAAATAAATCAATTAAGCTGAGAAATTTCCTCATTTTTGAATGTAAAATTAATTTTTAAATTTGATTATAAATTTTAAAGCAATCTAATATTTACTTATTAATTTATAAAATGGAATCAACTTTTAAGACCGACCAAAACCCCAAAACCCTTCTAGACACTCAAAAACTTAAGAAATAAGCTCTCCATCATCAGCCCTTAAGAAAAAATGAAATTCTCGTAACAAGAAAGAAGCCTAATGTAGTTTATATGAAAAGAGTACATGAACTATTGTTTAAATCAGGGGAGAATGACATTATTATTTAAGGGGTAGGAGCAGCTGTATAAAAAGCGATTGATATTGCTTTAAACGTGCAGGAAACGTATTGCAATATAGAGCTAGATGTTCATACTTTTACAATGCCCATCAAGGATTTGATTTGAAATAATATCATTTCATTTAATATTTTCATTAAAATCATATAAAATAACTATATTTAAGTAATTTGATAGTCGAAGCAAGTGATGAGACCAGTATAATAGATGAAAATATAAGATTTAACTCTGGAGTAAGCATAAAAATAACTAGAAATTAGTAATAATAGCAAATTCAATAAAATCAAATCATGATGAAATGAGTGATTGTAAATACCAACAAACATTAATTATTTATTTGTTAATTAAGGAATTTAATTTACTGACAAAAATCAATTGTTTTAATTATAAGAATCGTAAGGGTGCAAAGATAGAGTAAATTGATAATAAAATGAATTATTAAATAATAAGATATATGTAAATCTATGTGTTGGAAAGCCACGTATAAAGATTTTACTATAATAAAGTAAAGAATAACCTTCATTAGGGAAGGTGAAGTTAGAATATTTTTATGTTTCATCAAATCTTTAAATTTATGAATTTTGTTTTCAAAATTTTCTTGAACTTTGAAGAATAAAATTGCTTTAATAAAGAATGATGTTCTTAAAAGGAGAAATGATTAAAAATAATTAACTTTCTATGTTGTAAAAAATAAAGATATAAGACTCTTATAAAAATATATTGTTATTATTTAGTAAGGGCATTGACAAATAGATATATATTACCATATTATATAATTAATTTAAATTATTTAAAGTTAATCAATTGATAAATGAAATTATAAATGAGAATGAAATATACAAACTTTTCAAAACTCAAAATTAAATATATAAAATATTATCAACTCTAGAGTGACATTAAAGAATACAATAATTTAAGTTGAAATAATCATTACCAATAAAATAATATATTTTTGATGTTAAGAATTAGACATAACTAAAATTCAAAATTAAAAACATTTTAACTTAATATGATACTTTCAATAAAATAAAAAAGGTTTAATTTTATTTAAAATGATTAAATTTTATATGCAAGAATAATTTTATAATTATTATTAAATATAATATATGAGAACAAGATTATTGTTAGTTAGGGTTTAGGTCTTAAATTAATGAAAAATGAGTAATAATCAGACTATGTTTAATTTTATAATCGTATTATTTTTATGATAAAAGAAAGTATTTTTAGTCAATTTATAATATTTAAATGTGTTAATCTGATTCATATTAGAACAAAAATCTTACTACCTATAGGTTCAGACTCAAACTCATACCCCCGAACACCTCTTCTTAAAAATACACTTTTACCACTAGTTACCCCCTTACATCACTTCTTATTAATGCCCCCCCTTACCATCAGTACTCCCATAAAATTCCATATTTCATATAAACTTTTTATCCGCGTAGTCTGAATAGATTTCCTTCCTGACATCTTGTCATCATTACCAGATAATTTTAAATGAAAAATATCATAAATTTTTGTAATTTTGTTTTTGCTTATGAACTAAAATAACAATTTAAATTTTTTTAACTTCCGCCATCATATTTTGTCAATATTCTTACATGGAAATATATTTTTAAGAGAAGCTCATTGATTATAAAAATTTAACATAAAGAATTTTTAATAAAATTTTTATAACTTTAAATCATCTCAATTCAACTTATCTCAAATAAATAAAATGATAAATGTGTTTAATGGTATTGTAGGAAAATATATGAATTTGAAAAATTAATTAAAATTAAATTAATAATAATTTAAATTCGAGGCGGTTAACTTTGGACAATCCTAGTATAAAGAATTAAAAATTAGCTTGAATTTTCTATAGATGGTACTATTTTATCTTAATTTTAAAACGAGTTAACTTGTGTTTAATTTTGGCATCAAATTCAATTAAAACAATCACCCAAATTACCATCAAGTTATCTCTTTGTAGGGATGAGAAAAATAGTACCTCTGATAGTAAAAACCAGCAAGTAAATTCTCTATCAAACAATTTCCACATTGTCTTTGTTTGACCAAAGTTAACCTCCACGAATTGAAATTATTATTAATTTAATTTTAATTAATTTTTCAAATTCAAATATTTTCCTACAATACCAAAAGCACTTTTTCCATTTTATTTATTTGAGATAAGTTGAATTGAGATGATCTAAAGTTATAAAAATTGTATTAAAAATTCTTTAGAAATAACTATTATGTTAAAATTATGATAATCAATAAGATAAGGGTGGTAAAAGGTAATTTTTAAGAATAGGTGTTAAGGGTGGATGATGGGCTGATTACCTATCAATTCTAATTTTCTCGAACTCTTAAGACTATCTCTGTGACTTTTCAAACTCAAAGCTCTTCTTTATTTAAAATTAAATTTTTAGACTGAAGGAATTCCAAAGCCATTAATTTAATTCTCATTCCGTTTCTATTCCATATCTTATGTCAAAATTTCTGAGAAGGCGTAAAGATTTGCAGTGATATTTGAGATTCACTTCTAATTAATCTCCGAAAAGTAGTCGAAAAATTTAGAATTGACCTTTTAAAGGCGTTATCTTACTTATGTAAATATTTCAATTTCAAGACAAGAATGCTTACCCCAAACTTTTGAACTAATTTCTTCGACTTTGCTTTTCAAAATTAAGAAAGTTTATGGAAAAAAGATTTCAATTAGTTCGGGCGCTTGCTTAAATGTGAAATTTATAGGTGTCTTAATTATGGGGTTATATATATATGTTAATAGTAGCTTTCATTAAGTAAAATTGTTTTATATTCGTTGATCTGTCAATATTATTACTATTTATAAAATTCAGTGATTGCTTCATTCCAAAATGCATGGATCAAAGCCTTTATTCCAAAAAATTATATTTCTTAAATAATAAACTCAAAACGTTTATCTTATGTGTTTTATAAATTTAATTAATAACTAGCATCAATCGTGATTGGCTAATTTTGTTAGAGATTTAAATCATTCGATTTATGATTTGTTTGGTTAAGTATTACCTTCATCTATCTCAAAATAAATTTACTTATATTTTTTTATCTCGACGTATTAATTGGCGATTGCTGCATCACAACTGTTCTAAAAATTGATTAATGCGCTAAAAGTCTCGATTTAATTTGTAGCCTGTGTTTCCATGTTCTTGTTAGTAAGGCCCCCGATTCTTAAATTCTCAAAGTCAATAACAGTGATTTCATCTCTTTGTATTTAAATGCTTTATTGAGATGAGCCATTCTCAGAATTCATCAGCATATCTTCGTATTAATTTTATGAAATTAATATTTGGAATTTAGGGTTTTCAATACAAATGATATCAATTAATAAAAATAAATTCCTATATTAAATTAATTTACTCGATTAGTTTAATAAGATTTTAAGTTGACTTCGCAAATATTGCTAGTTTAATAATTACCGATTTTGGGTTATTTTTAGAATGAATCTCTGCCCAAATTATTGCTAAGTCCAGTCTAATTGGTACTAATACTTAAATCAATTTATTATTGAATTTTAATTAAATATTTTATTATAAATCAGATTGATAGGCTCCGATTCTTTATCGTTTCTAAGTATTCTCTACCTGTCTTCTTAAACTATCATCCCTCTAATCAAAATATTTATGTATTTATTAATAATTACAAAGATACCATACTATAATTCTAATTGCTAAAACTGTTTTATGATTTATATTTAAATTGAATCATTTTAATTTGAGAATTAGTTCTGATCGAAAAATTGGGTGTTTTATCTTTTATGTTGAGAATTATAATTCACTTATTCCAGTTTATATTCATTATAATTACTACCAAATGACACTTTTCTCTTTCCAAGGTTGCATCCAATACTTTCAAAATTTAAATTTTACTTTGGTGAAAATCTAAAAATTATAAATAAATCTATTCCTATGATAAATTATAGTATTTAATCTCCAAATGGGAGTTCTGATTTTAGATTATATTAAAAATAATATTATTTTTATAAAAGGAATTAATGCAGAATTATTTGTAGATCTATATATTATTAATATACAATTTAGGTTATTCTTATAGCGGTTCATTATTGAGGCTAAGTTTACTCAAGAAAACAGAGGAGACATTACTGGTATTAAAAAATAAAAATAAATCATAAAAATTTACTAATGTTCTTTAAAAAGAGTATAAATACTATAAATTAAAATAATTTAATTTTAAGCTATATTTACAATTTATAGCAAGAATTTGATAATTAAAAATGAAATTAATTAAAAATAATCAAAAATGGGAAAATGTCTGAGCAGAAGATGCCAAGTAACTCATTAAAAATGTAAATTCAAAAATCATATCTAAATTTTTTATTTAAAAGGGGCTGCATATGGTGAGAGTGGTTGTGAGAACAGACAAACACTTTGCAGAGCAGTTAAGAAAAATGGGGAATTCGTATTCAAATATGCAAATGGTGATATCTTAAAAGGAACATGGAAAGAAAATGAAACGCTTTTTAGATTTACACATTGTATATTGGCTTATTGTTTTTCATTTATTATTGATCGAATTCTTATAATCTTTTATTTTCCAAAATATTAATCATAATTAATATAAAAGCTCTATATAATTTGCACTGATTAATATCCAATTGATGTAAATTATATATTTACAATAATTTGATAAGATGAAGTGATAGTAGGTATGTTGGTGTTAGTTTGAAACTTTCCAAATTTCTGGCCGCTGCCTCTCTGATTTGATAAATTGCGCAAATTTTGATTTAATTTATTTAATTCGCTATTACTTCCCTCAAAGAGTCTAAATTAGTTTTATTATTATGTCTCTTATGGGTGGTGCTGTCCAATTGGGAGCGAAATATTTATATGATAATATTTCATATTATTTAAAAATAAAAATATTTTTTCCTTATCCTCAGCCATGCTTTCTGAAAGTCTGAATGGTTGCAGCATTATAATATTACTAAGCATTATTCAAATAAAGTCATTCAATTAAAATATTTTTAATTAAAATGTATCTACTAAATGACTTTTTGACTAAGTCCATCGTTTTTTTTATCTTATTAATCTCTCTTTCATTTTTAATGTCAATCATTTTGTCTTCAATAATGCATCGCATTATAAATTAATAGTTTGCGTGTTATCTTTTTAACTATTTGAGATAAATAATAGCATGTTAAAGGATTTTTGTTATTAATGAAAACATTACGGAAATTAATAATGTCGCTTAAGCCAGTCAAATAATTATAATCAGTAGAGAGGATTTAATTTGATTAATGCACGATTGATTTAGGCAAAAAAGTCATTTAATAGAAATACTTAACTTTATTGAACAAATTTATTGGAATCCTTTTGCAGCTATAATACAACAGGTCAACAAATAAGACCTTCAGAAAGCATGATTTAGGATATGAGTAAATAAACGACTTCAACATTTAAATAACATAATAAAATACAATATAGATATATTTTTACCCCATTTAGGACACCACTCCCCCTCTTTTGGGTCATCACTCATCTCTTATTACTGAGAGCTCTGAGATAACTCGGATAAATCAACATGAAATGAATTTATATAAATTTATTAATTTAAATATAAGCTCGCTGTCGCTTGTGCATGCTTCTTATTTCACTAAATTTTGATTTTCAAGGTTGTTGAGTGAAATTAATTTCTCCTCCTCTATCATTTTTTATAAATATTTCTTCTATAATTATCCATATTTATTCTATTTCTGATAAGGAGGCTAACTGATATTATTTTTCTCAATAATATTTTAAGATATTAACTCTTCTGATTGCTTCAAATTAAATTTATTATTTATAGATATAATCACCACTATTAATTTTAATTTATGAAAATTTTAAGGATTTGACTTGTGACATGATGGAATTTTAGACCACGTAAATGAGGGGAAATTGATCTTTTTGGCGCTACTTGATGTCTTTTAAGCATTTGCTAGTTATCCAAAATTTACTATCTGTAGTGAGATATCGTCGAGATCATTATGGGGGTTTTGGGGAGTGATGCCGCTAGAAGAGTTACTTTGGCGGTAACTTTCTTAACTTTAGTTCCAGTCAACTGATTCAGATCTATATAATGTATTAGCAATTCATAAATAAGTCAAATATTAATAAAAATTTTATCAAATTAAGTATTATATAAAAATATTAAGCACTTGTATAAGCTCTATAGGGATATAAATTACTTATTATTTGTCGTGTCTGAGGTGGGAGTACAGCTCTCAAAATCAAAATTGTAAAAGTAAATAATAAAAATTATGCCTAAATTTATTTCGTTTCACTATTAGATAATAAAGCAAACTAACAAGCCATTAATATAGTAAGATACTAATAAAGAGCATAGTTAGGTGCAATTATAAATGAAAGTTTTATAGGCTTCAAAAAGAATAAACCTTCCAACATCACAATTTGGAATGCTTGTAAATTTATTTTTATTATCGTTCTTTGCTTCTTCTTTGAATTGGAAAAATATTCATCTTTGTTATAATTTTTCATTTTATTCAAATATAGTTTTTAAAACCTTTCTTACCTACAATTTGACATTACATATCAAGACCAATTAGACATTAAAATAGATAAAAAGAATATCGTAATGTTCTGTAGGGCCATTATTCAGATAAATAATGAACGAAATTGAGTATCCTTTATCAACCCTTTGCTGCAGATCATAACTCATCTTATCATTTTTTTATATAAAATTTATTAAAATAACAAAACTAGGAAATTACTACAAGAGGATTATCATCTTAAAACTCTCATCTTTTTTTCTTCAAATTTTCTAAATTTCATAATAAAATTGTAATATTATGAGAAAAAAATTTTCAAATAAAAATACATAGATTATTCTTTAATATCTTATTTGACACAATATATTGACTAGGCCTTGAGTGTTTAATCAAGAGTTGACTGAAGTTTGTCCATAAAAGAGTTAACAACTGCCTCTCTATTTTAATTCATTGAGGTGCTACTAATATTCGCACTTTAGTTTTGAGTCGTCAACATTCTGTTTATATGAAACAACGATATTTAATATTACCAAATATACAAATTTTTAGTAAATTTTTTAAATATACTTTTCTGTGAAAAAATTATAAACTTGGCAATATTATAGTGCAAATAGTTAAAATCTTAAATAAAATCTATTTAAACATATTTAAGTAGTGATTGCTTATTATTTCGTAATTTCTGCTATCAATTAGTAAAAATATTATATATTTAAGTAAAATATGTTCTAATGAATCTTGCACTAGTTAAAATTAAAAATAAATATAAATAGATAGATAGATAGATAGATAGATAGATAGATAGATAGATAGATAGATAGATAGATAGATAGATAGATAGATAGATAGATAGATAGAGGCACTCTTCCAAAAAGATTTTTAAATTAAAAATCTAAGTTAGAGTAGCTTTATTGAATAATAATAATAATATAAATATTGAGCATAACTTAAAATCCAAAATTCTTATAGCAAAAAGTGAAAAACTTATGTGGTATATAATTTTCAAATTAATATCAGATATATTATACTAAATTTAAATTTATAAATGTAAATAATGTTTTAGTATAGATTATCTTGCTATTCGATATATTATAATAAATTTAAATTGATAAGCATTGAGTTGTAAAGAAAATGCTGCAAATATATATATTTTTTTACTTAGTTGGGTAACATTTCCCAAACAAATGTATTTATAAAATCTTAAATAAGAATGCCTAGATATTTATATTTTTTTATTAATTTAAATAATTTAAGAAAAATTTTAAATTAAAAAAATCATTCTCCTATTTTAATGATATTTAACTAAATATCACGTATTTAACTCATAATTAATGAATATATCACAAAATAAAAAAATGCAATTCTTTAAGGAGATTTTATCTATTTATTTCTTTTATTGAAATAAAATTATTCACTTATAAAATATGAAGCATATAAATACGTTGTTTTTTGTATAGAATATCTTGTTCATTAAATTAAAGAAATAAAATAACATACTTAATAATTATAATACTCTTGAACTTTGTTTACAATTTCCTTGTCTCATTTGTGGTTAAAATTAGGTGTTTTAGGATCATAAATCTGCTACTAGTCTTGTATATTAATTTAATCAATAGATTTCCCTGGATTGAAATATGATAGTTAAGAATTACCGAGAGTAAATCTGCTCGGTCTCTGATTATTTATTATTTCGTTTGGATTTTAAGCATTTGAGGATCTGTTATTTATGTAAGTTTAATCTGAGATGTTTTGGTTTTTAGGATATGCTTTAGTAAAAGGACTATCGTCATAATAAGTCGACTCATTTTTGTTGTAAATTAAATATAAAATAATACAGAGTGTATGACGATTGTTTCATTGTGCTTTTCTAAGCAGCGGATGAGTTTTAACCCAGACTTGTTCTCATGTAATAGTAATTTGCTTTCAATGGAGAATTATGAGCTTCCTATTGTCTCAAGTGATGAATTTACTTTGGTTCTAATTCCGAAATCCCATTAATAAAACTCCTGGAATATTGATTGTCTTTTTTATTCCCACCTTATTTTAGCTAAGACATAGTTAAAGGATTATCTTTGTGAGCATTCTCTGGTACTTTTAAAGCAACAGGAGAAGGAGAAAGTTCTAAGTCATTACCAGTTTATAAAACCTAATTTGATTCTTTTCTTTTGTTAACATGACTCAGTTCAAATTATGATTAAATATCTCTCTCAAGAGAGTCATTCAATGATTAAGCTTAAGATCTCTACTATGAGTAATATCTCATGGTTCCAAATTCAAATTCTTGAATGGCGCCTTCAAGCTTATCTATTTCCTAATAATTTAATAATCTTATTCTTTTTACTCTTTCATCTAAAGTATAATCTCTGAGTCTCTTTCTCAATCTTACCCCGTACAAATACTAATCTATCTCGCTCTTTATGTCTTTAAATCTACTCTTTCTTTCCTCAAAAGGGAGCATATTTTTCATATGATCTCTATTGTGATTGCTTAAGTCTGTTTCAATAAGTGAAGACATTTTATTTTCCAATCTAGGGGGAGAAAGTGGGATAGTATTCATACTTATTGACTATTATTAAGATTTTACCTATTAGTCTTGTTTTGGGAGTTTTACTTCTTCTAGAGATGTTGAAAGTTTTTTAATTTAATTTTGGAGATTTTCGTTTTGTAGTTACAAAGAGTTTAATATTTAATCATAGGAAATATTTCTTTCTTGAATGCTTTCTAAGAACTTTTGGACATCACTCTCTTTAATTTTTAATTATTATTCAATATTTTCGCTTTAATTACTTAAGTTATCAATCATAATTTTGATGTTCTTTACTTCAGAGTATTGCTTAGATAACAATAAGTTTATTTGCTTAATATGATCTTAATTTTTATAATTAACTTCATTTGACGTTATATGATCTTAATTTTGGTTCTGAAATTATATCGCAAAGTCATCTTGCTGCTAGCAAAGGTTAAAGATTTAAGTATTTATTTACTATGAAAATTGTTGAAGATTTTCTTAAGTTACATAATTCTAAATCTAGACTTTCTTTTATGTCAACGATTCAATATCACATTCAATTTAACTTTAATTTTCTAATTCATCACCTCCAAATTCCTTCTAATTAATATGATTGCTTTACGATTGAAAACTCTAAGTTTATTATTACTACTGTTAAACAATTTCAAGCATTCTTTCAATCATATTAGATTTTACTTGCTCACTTTTTATAGCTGCATCAATGCTGCCCATCATGATTTCTTTGAAATTATCGAGGTCATTTCTAAGGGAAAGAGCAACTTGCTCTTATATTTAATTTACTTGTTGGTCTCTATGATCAGCTAATTGCTAATAGTTTTGAAGCTTAGTATTGTGCAATTTATGCAAACTTTCTATTTCTTCTAACACCTAATCCTTTAGTTTGTTATATTTCACTAATGAATACTCATTCATTTACGATATTCTATAAGAGATGTCGCTCTTAAACTATGTCAAATTATCTTGTTTTTATTCGAGGTTTTAGGTGTTTTAAATGACTTGATTGATGTTTTAATGCTTTATGGAGGATATTTAGTTTACTCTTGTACTTATAGAGTTTATCATAGTTCTAAGGGATCCAACTTCAACAGATAATAAAATGTAAATAATAATTAGTCCTAGCTTGACTTTTAATTATCTTGCAATATTGGGAATAGACCAAGTATTTTCTCAATGTCCCTATATATTAATTTAAGTCAATTTACTATATTACCTTTCTATTGACTCAATCTTCATATCAACTTATTACTTGCTCTAATCAAGAATAGTTTTGAATGATGAAATATTTGTCGATTGATAGATATTGTCATCTTAAGACCCTTATGGAACTTTCAAAGTAGGTTCAGGACTTTATATAAATTGTTGAACATTATTCTTTCTCAGATGTTTGTTTTAACTTTGGGAAAGAGCATAAGCTTTCAAATTTAAATCAGAGTCTTCTTGTGATTCATTAAAAACTACTTTCTATCTTCTTTTCTTGATACTAAACATAACAGTAAAATCATAAAAAATAATAAATGTTAATTAAGATTTAGTCTAATTTCTCACTTCTTCTCTGATAAGCTCTTTAATGTCCATAGTATCGTTTTTAGGCTATATAGTATATTATATGGTTTAATAATCTTACTTGAACATTATTTACATTGTTACTCTATCCAAAAGAATTTCTATTGTAAACTTAACGAGTATTAGCTGATTTGCTCTGCTACAAGTGACTTCTGTGAGAAGTTTACTGAGAAATAATCTACTGCATTTCATGAAATTGTTTATTCATTTACTGCTATCTTAATAAGTATTAATCCTCAAGCTCTTTCATTAAATGGCATTAATCGATATAGTTGTTGTGGTGTTTGGAATGTGAAGACAGCCCAATTAAATTTCAATTTATCTAGTACAATAAGGGTTCAAGCATCGCTCCCCAATTTTACTTTGATTAGCCGTATTAATTATGAGAAGGAAGGGAAGTGAAGGATTTATTTACATTCATTTTATTTTTAAGATTATAGGAAAATAAAATTAAAATTAAAAAAGGCAGTTATGACCTTCAAAAATTTTGATTTACTAAAATAATTAATGAGACTTAAAAAGTTATTAAATATTTACATTTTATACAACTTAAGTTACTTAATAATCATTATTCCAGAGGTGTCACATTTGACTATATCACATCATGTTCTCTCTCCTCTGATTCTTCTGGCAAGCTGAATGTCCTTGGGCATAATAGTAACTCTGCCTGCATGAATGGCACAAAGATTAGTATCTTCGAATAGTCCCACCATGTAAGCCTCTGCGGCCTCTTGGATTGCAGCAACTGCTGATGATTGGAATCTCAAGTCACTTTTGTAATCTGAGGCTATTTCTCTGACCAATCTCTGGAAGGGCAATTTTCTGATAAGGAGCTCAGTTGATTTTTGGTACTTTCTGATTTCTCTTAGAGCCACTGTACCTGGTCTGAATCTGTGAGGCTTCTTCACACCACCGTCTGCAGGAGCTGTCTTGCGAGCAGCTTTGTTAGCTAAAGCCTTTCTGGGAGCTTTGGCTCCGGTTTGTTTTCTAGCGGTTTGCTTAGTTCTTGCCATATAAGTTGTATGTTTGGAAAGTTTGAAGTCTGGGAAGTTTGAATTATATTATTATAATATATTAAACCCAAATATTACTTATAAAGCATAATTAAAATGAATATTCAAATTATGATTGCCTTCCCGAATATTTATTCTGATACCTTGTATTTTATTAATAATTTTCTATTAAAATTGTAAAGTTTTAAGATTTTTTGCATTAAATCAACCATCTCTACATTTTAATTATTTTAAGACAATCACTTTAGATGAGGCTTTTTATATAACAATAGACCCACTTTAGTAAAGCTCCTTCATAATAAATAACTACGACTTAGTGCTTATATTAAGATCCATAGATTACTCTATAAATGGCATATAACAACTTTCATAAATATTTTCAAGAGATAATTTCATTTAAACAACAGATGACATATTTTCTAATGGCGATAAAGATAAGTAAAAGTAAATTGTATAAGGATACTTTATTAATAGAAAAAATATCACTTCATAAGGGAATTTATCAAGTTCAAATTTGTAGTTTAAGTAAATAAGAGGACCGTGTAATTAAAGTGATCCCAATTTTGGGTTTGACGGGCTAGTTTGCAAAGATAGAAAGAAATATTATTTTTTATTTTTATCTAAAATAATTTGGCTTGAACCTCCAAACATAGAATAATGGAAATAGTGCAGTCCAAGGGTTTGTATAGTCTTCAAATGGATATTTTACTTTTGAAACTTGGATAAATTTCCAAGGATTCTTAAATCAAGAATAAACGAATGCAGTAATAATGGCTAATTATTAGCAACTGGCAAATCCTATGATTGTAATTTAGCTTGTAAAATCAGGTGAGTTACTATCGCTTGAATGCAATCCATATTTTTAGTAAAAGAAAATTCCTGGGTATTTAGACTCTGCTTACTTAAGAGATTCTATAAAGCCTAATTAATGGATGCATATAGCATGTGTGAGTAACCCCTAGGTTGATGATCAATGGCTAAAAGTATTTGCTTTGGATCACAAAAGTTAAACTTTGAACTCAAACTATACAGAAAATTCTCATACAATAAATTTACCAAGCGGATAGTATCTTAGAACTTTGATTGGTAATTTATTAGATTACTCAGCCCCATTTAAAGGAATGATCAAAGAAATTAGGATATGGTCTGAGACAAGAACAGAGAGTTAATTAAGTATGTATAGGTACTAAGCCATACCTAATTAAAGTAGATCAAAATTACTTGCTTATACTATGCTCAATCAAGGATTTGGAGATAGAATAGCAGAATTATCTCATTCAATTTCATATGTAACAGATTTCTTCACTTATTCAAAAATTTCCCCAATTTAACAAATACAAAGCTCTGATAAAATTTTGATTTGTTCTGCGAATACATATTTTGACTATGAAAAAGGTTGCTGTGTATCGGATGAATTTAATATTGATATATTGAAAACAATGTCAGAAGGGGAAGATGGAGAAAATTAAATAATCTTAACTGCATAAATAAATTACAGTTATTCAAGCTATGACAGCGAGAGTGATGAGGTATTTACACCTTTATGGTCACTAAAAAATTTATAGTAACTTCAAAGCAATAATGATAGCTCACAAAATTTAGCTTAGTTAACTTAACAACTCTAAAAAGCAAATATAAAAAAGTCTTTTGAACTTATAATAAACGAAGACTATCTATCTACAAGCATCAGATACATTTTCTAAGTTTCAGTTACTTCAATACTAAGAATTTATAACTAGACAATTGCCAAGGAATTCTGGATTACACCTTAATGTCCGAGTATTGAAATAAAGCCTACATATAATTCTCTACATAAAATGAGTGTTTCAAAGTTTATGAATCCTTAAGACTTAGTTCTTACCCTTGACCTTTTAATTTTTATTTTATTTCTTCTAACTACATGCCAAGATTAATTTGATAACTTTGATGTTTCGATTCATTCTACAAGTAAAAGCGAGAACCTCTATAATTATGACTCTTAGACTTAAAAAATTAATTTCGTTAAGTTTCCTTAAGATTAGAATTAAGAATATATATACCTAACTGCCTATTTGAATTACACTAAAGATGTTGAACCTAGAAATATCTTAGATTATATTATGATTCAATTAATTGAATAGCCAATATAGCTAGTTATTAAGGAAGTACCTAAGCGAATAAAGTTGCCTTAAGATTACCTTATCATCGATTTATCAACAAGTAAAGTTCTCGTAGATTATTATGAAGCTAATGATTTGGTATATGGGCTTGAATGTCCGATATAACTATTCAAAACTTATGAGGAACAGCGCAGACTGTGTGTAGTCAATTAGAAAAATGGAATTGCATCATTTATAAAATTTTTAGTTTTCATTAAGTCTCACTGATCTTAGTTAAAGAGATTTAGCCTAATAATATGCTAAAGTCCTATAATAAAATCTGTTGTATTTCTTACATTTATTGTCTTTTAAATTAAAATCTTGACATTGTTTTGAATGCTAATTACGAATTCAAATATTCAATATCCTCGAAATACCTAAATTTTACAATTAAAAACTCTTTCAAGACTAGCTTTTATCGGACTTAATACTTAAATTGTCCCCAAATAACAATTCCATCCTTCACTTACTTCACTAAAAACGTTGATATTATGTTAATATAGCCTAATATAAATCTTGATTGTATGGAAAGCTTAAATGTTGAAGGAAGCTAATAGATAACCAATCATAAAATTCAAAGAATTGATTGGAATATAGAAGGTTATGAAAATGCAAACCAATTCTTAAATATATCAGAAGATGGTCTTGTTGCATTTTTAAGAGAAGATTTGAGAGATTAAATCTAGCATGGATTTAATACAAACATAAAGTTTAATGTAAAGGTAGACGATTAATGGTATAATGTCTCAACTTATATGCTTCTAAAAAAATCAATGGTTTAAGTTGAATATGTCACAAGTATTAAGAATGGAGCGATTTAATTTAATGAAACTTTACTTATCGATGCTTAATAATCTTATGATCCAGATTATAGAAATGCTTAATTAACATATAATTGGATGCTATCTTCAAAGAATCTTGACATTAAGTACGTAAATGGATTAAAAATTTCAATGACAGTGTTTGACAGACTCTAAAAACAGATGCTGGTTGGTCTTTCAAACTAAATCGTTCTTGATGTATAAAATCCTGAATATTAAGAATCCAGAGTGTAGAAACCATTTGACTTCACTTTCAACAAATATGATGTTAAAAAGACAAATTATTCAAGTTGCTAGATTGTTTTAAAGCAAGATACATTAAATTTGAACTTTAGTTATATAAACTTGACAAACTTGGAATTTGAAGCATAGCTTAATGCTGATTTATGTAATTTAAACTCTGCTTAATCTGACTTTTACATTTTCACTTAAGACTCTATGTAACCTTATTTCAAAAATAATAAAATTAATGTGACTAAAGACACTATGCAAATACTAAAGTTAGGATAAACTTATCCAATTGACTTTGTTTATCTATTCTCATCTTACAAAGATAATAAGCTCGTCTTTGATTACTTAGTAAAATCTATTTTTATAAACAGAGTTGCTTCACCTCTAATAGTAAACTTTACAAATGGCTTTGATTATTAAGTAGGCCAAGAAGAATCTTTAATCATTGATGCCTCGACTTCATTCGATCCAGACACTAGTATTTAGAAGTAGTTTAGATATTTTTGGATATGTCCCACTTCTCTCAACTGTGGACAAAGCTCGCCTCAATTTATTTTAACAAAGTAACTTAGATAACAAGCTAACTTAAACTCAATCAATTAAACATTTTAATTAGGATTGTAAATTTAGAATCCTAGTGGAAAGCAAAGCATGTAAACTTATGTAAATATTAAGATTATTTAGCAAGATTATGAATCATGCTTAAAAGTCAATGTCAGCTCGATAGATGGGATAGTGAAAGTTAAGAGAGATTAGATTTTTCCTTACCAAATAAGGCTGTACTTTAACTTTATTTGCGAAAATGTTAATATAAAATAAATTGATTGGATCACTACTCAAGTTTTAATATATTTTTATAATAAGATGGCATTCCTAAATTTTGGAGTAATGACGATGACGGACAAAGTATAATGCTTAAAAACTCTTTAGTTCTTCCAAAAAGTACAAATAAAGTAGATTTTTAAGTTACAGTAAAATATGGTGGAGCTGATTGGGCTATTTCTGAATTTACTAAAACAATGAGATTTTAACTTCAAATATTAGAATCAGACTTAGTTCCAATAATTAAAGTACCAAATTACATTGTAAACCTTAACACTTAAGATATTATAATAGATGCATCTTACACTTATGATCCAGATAATGATACTGCGCTGCTTACTTGCCAATATGATTGCCCTTTATCAATTATAACTACTGAAAAATGCTTGTAATAAACCTAAGGTTGTAAAATAAAAATTTCTGCATCAGAAATCTTGGCAAATAATCAAATTGACTACTAAACATACACATTTGGGATATAAATTTAAACAGAAACTGGAAAAATGCTTAATAAAAGCGTATTAATAACATTGGTGAACAATTAATTAGCTTAAAGTTTGCCATTATGCAGTATATCAACCAATAAGTTGAATTAAATACTCGTAGAAGACAATACAATCCTTTATCCATCATGCAATTTCAAAACAGAGGAGGCCAAAAAATTATCAGCTATAGCAAATTACTCATTTGTTTTTTATTTTCATATGAGTGGAGATTAATGACAGATAACAAGCAGTATTTATTAAAAGACTATGCACTCACAATTCCACCTTTTAAGCTGCATCAATTCCTAAACAAAACAAACTTCACCAAATTAAATGTCAGTTTAATAGTTAAAGATATTGAAAACCCACTACTAGTTTATGAGACCCAATAAACTTTTGATATTCCATAGTTTCTACCATCATATAGCAATCAAGCATTTACTGGTTATATCAAGACTATTCCATCTTCTGGCTATACCTTATTCAGCACCTTTTTAGTGGATATAAAGAATTACACATTACTAGATAACGAGTACTTCAGAATAAGAGTTAATTTAACTGATGGATCTTAAGAGATCCTTGTTAATAAAGCTTACAGCTATAGCTACTTGATTAATTTTCCAAGTGCAGTAAACATTATTTATATAGACGTTATATCTGGATAGCTTCAACATGGAAATAGCTATACTGTTTTTGTAATGGAATAATCAATTTTAGTTGAAGATTTTAAGATGCTAAGTATTTAAGCATTTAATCAATTAGTGATTCCATAACTTTCTCAAGATATACAAATAACTGATTACACTGATCTGGCGCAATTGCAAACTTAGCTTAATACCTACTATGGACTGATGATTGCTATATCCAGAATGAATAAATTTCAAATTTTTATTTTTAATAATAGTAAGGAGTTACAGTAGAGTTATATGTAAAGTCTCTTAAATAAATGTTTACAAGTCTACAACAATACGAATTACTAGAGCTTTGATGACACAGAGCAAATCATTTTAAGAAATTTATTCATGAAGATATTTTCGCTAGCCTACTCAAAAATAGCAAGTTAAGATTTCCTATATTTCAAGGAAATTTCTGCTCTTTTAAGCAAGGACTTGTTGACAGAAAGTACTTAAATTTTTATTTAATTATTATAAAAGCGTAATCTTAAAATTAAGAGATCCTACAACTAACCTCAGACAACTTAATGATTACACTAACAGTTTATATAAACTATTGAAAAACTCAATGATTCAAATAAGCTAGAAAGATAAGTTTAACCAATTCTTTTACTAATTGAGATAATTATTTATTTAATTTTTAATTGATATCATCTCAACTAGTATAAGGGTAATCTAAGGTCTTCAATTCACTAGAAAATGACAATATTATCACTTAAATTTAAAGGTTAAAGGACATTGATTTCCTTGGTCTTAAAATCCTTTCGGTAAACTCTCCAATTTTGAACGATTTAAGCAGAGTAAATTTCAATACTACTTAATTTCCAGAGAATGTCTTCTAAGTTTAGCTTAATTACTTTAAAAATTAAGATAACACAGATTATTCAGACTTAATGAAATCTTATACAGCTTCCCGCTCTCAAGTGTAAATTACCTTAATGGATAGAGATTTTAACAAGGCTTATACATTTAATTAAGGAGCTTAGATATAGTTTAATATACAGCAATCCTTAAGAAAGGAGATTTAATACATAAAAAATTTGGAAGAACGATTTCAATGCATTTCAAAGAGCGATGAAGCTGAAGATTTTGATTATGAGGATAAAAGAATAATTGCAGACATTTCAATGCTAAAAGAAGGGTATGTAACTTGCAAAAGTCCTCACTTAAGTGTCTTCGATCTCATTTATACTCCAAGAGTTGAGTACTTCACTATTGATTACAAACCATTTTAAGGAAGTAGAATTACTATGTTTCAGAAAATGCCAATATTAAGATTTATACTGCCTGGAGCTTTCATTTTATTCGTTGTAGTCATGATAATGATTGGGAAATTAGTTGAATCTGCTGATAAAAATAGACCTTAAAAGTACTATAACAAACTTTCAATGAATGAGAACATTTAGAAGCACAAATTTTTAAGACTTTTTGGTGCTATGCTATTATAATTTAATCCTTTCTTTAACTATGTGATAAAGACGAATTATTATTTGGAAAGATAAATCAGACTTTTGATACTTACTTCTTATTTCTTGTTTGTCTCTAGCATTAGCTTACTTATATTTACAGGTCAAGCTAATTAAACTAATGATGGTTTAATTTTTGCAATTGCACTTTTTACAATATTTGCAATAACTATTATAAGGCCTAGACTCTAAAACTTACTCTTTAGCCTGTTCTACCCTAAATCCTTAAAAAGATGGAGATATCAATAAAGTTAAAATTAATTAGAAAACGAAAGAATGATATAATAAGAGGAGCTAGAGAGTGGCAGAATTCCTAACTAAAAACTTCTTTTTGATGACTTTAATCAATCATACAATAATATCAATGACTCAATGAGGCTTGAAAATTCAATGAATAGGATGCTAGGTTAATCTCATGATTTCTCCTAAATTATTCTTAATAAACAAGGGCCAAATAACGATGATACAGTCTAAGGGGATGAAATACTAAATTATAGAAAAACTAAGTCATTTAAAAGGCAACATAATTAAACTCAACAATCTCATGAAAGCACTCTATACAAGAAAACTATGAGGAAAAAGAAAAGCTAGAATGTTCAATAAAACATACTTAATGATATTGAAATGTAAGATTTTACTCCAACGCCAAAAGTTGATTAATAAGAATCAAATAGTCCAAAGTTTTAAAAAGTTAATGACCAAGCTTATTTTGAAAATAAACAAGAATAAAATGATCCATTCTATCCTAAATAGTTCTAAGAAATTTAGAATTATAAATATATACTATTCTTTGATTTTATTATAGATTATTTTTATTTAAAATGCTTTCTAGAAGTATTATTTAAGGCATATATTTTTCTTCAAATTTATTTATGAAAAAATGAAACAAACTTTCTTCATCTTCCTAAAAACAAATTATAATCACAATATTTTTATAAAAATAAAAGCTGATTTATCAAAAAATTTAATATAAAAACAATTAATTATAAAAAAAAATTATTTTTAATAATAAAATATCGCCAAGATGTTTTATTATGGTTATAATTTCAGTTTCTTATAATAAAATATTTATCATTTTTATTTTGCTTGGATTCACTATTTAATTTGTGTCCTCTTGTGCTTAACATTTTTTT
>ARYC01001207.1:0-102848 GCA_000711775.1 Oxytricha trifallax | reverse complement strand
TCGAGGCCACTATCTTCACTTATTCCTCCAAGAATAGCATGAGTTTATACCTTAACCTTTTAGTCATAAACTTCTAAATTACTATACCTCTTGTACCAAGACCTTGATATATAGGTATTGACTGTAAATACAGCTTCATCAGCGTGTATGAATTTTATATTATGCTCTTAAGGCCTCTGCATTTAATCGAATATATAATTTAAATTAGTCTTATAAAATGGAACATTAAAGTCAATCACTCTCTTAATGCGATTGACTGTCTTTTAAGATATTCCGTTCTTTTTATATATGTTAGCTATCGATTAAGAGATATGTTAAACTCAGGAAATTGGCGATGAAACATCACAGCCCTCTAGGCTAGAGAGAAGTGAGCCCAGAATTTAAGAGTCTTATCATTAATAAGATATTCAATATGATGCTGCTAAAATTTGAAGGGTCTCTTAGGCTTAGAATTAAGATGCTTTCTCTTTAAATTCAATGCTAATAGACAGTGAGACCTCACAGTAGCAGGAGATTTATGGAGTAGCCTTGCTATAGATGTGTAATTTAGGATAGGTTTGAGTTGATCACTATAATCATCGCAATTATAACGCAACTTAAACAATAAATATATATACTCACTGTTATAAACTGACCCCAAACCTCGCATATACTCACTTAAATTACTAATATTTAAACATTAAACCCCTACATAAACCCTAATAAAGTATGCGTTAATAGTCTACTTTTATCAATCAAAAACTCAATCAAACTACTGAAAGGGTTTTGGGGTTTTGATTAATAATGCTAATTTATTAATTGTTGGAGTAAATTGCATGGTTTTTAGTAGTTTGAAATTAAAATTATTAAGAATAGGCTAAAATAGCATATTTTTAGTAAAATTATTAAATAAATCAACTTTACTCATTTTTCTATATTAATTTTATTATATTTTAAGCTACTCTACCACATTTCTTTTTTGGTAGAGTACCTTAATTATATTATTTTTGAAATATATTAAATTTAAATGCTACAAATAAAAATTTAATTAAGTTTGTATAAAAAGTAATAAATAATTTTAAAAGTAATAAATGACTCGAATAAATATAATTATTGACTTTATATAGCAACAAGATTTCATGATTAATGGTTTATCAGCTCTTTAAAAAAATTACAATAATTTTAAACTACTTTTAAAATTATTTATTACTTTTTATACAAACTTAATTACATTTTTGGTTGTAGCATTTAAATTTAATTTATTTCAAAAATAATATAATTAAGGTACTCTACCGCAAAACAGCTATAATGCGGTAGAGTACCTAAAAGTATAATAAAATTAATATTGATATAGAGAAATGAGTAAAGTTGATTTATTTAATAATTTTACTAAAAATATGCTATTTTAGCTAAATACTTTCTTTGCATTTAGTATTTCATGTAATTTTATTATTAATTATCTGAATTGATTTAAACATTTAAAGCCTAAGATTAGTTTAAAAAATAATTTTATTTTGATTTTCGTTAATATTTATGTTTATTTTATAAAAAATTATTGCGAAAAAATAAAACAATTCGTTTTTATTTAGTAAGTATTAGTGTTTTAAGTTTGTTTATATTATTTATAAATTTTATTAAAGATTAAATTGGATTAAATTTGATATTTGATCATGCTTAATTTATAAAAAAATATGATTTTAAAAGAATAATTCTATTTTAGAAAATATAAAATAAATGATAAGACAATAGACATGTAATTATAAAAACAAAAATTTTATTATATTTTAAAATATACATAGTTATTATAAATTATTAAGCTACATTATATTTAGTTTTTTTTTATAACTTAGTTTAGATATTATTTTGTATTTTCTGTATTATTTTATAGCTTAAAATTTTGGGGGGGGAAAGTTTCCTGCACCGGTTTATGATAAAAAAAAATTTTAGGGAAAGTTTCCTGCACTTTTTTTAAAATTATTTTTTTCTAAAAAAAAATATTTTTATTACAACTATAATGCAACTTCCGAACGAATTTTATTGAACTAATTATACTTAATTTATTAATCAATTAGTCAATATATCTTTTTAGATTCCAATTTTTGACATATTTCATCTGATATTTTTTGGTTTTTGTATCTTAGCCATTATATTGTCCTCTCATTTTTAAAGTAAATTCCAAGTATTGTATCCAATTGTTATTGAAATTTCAATTTAATTTATATGTTCTTTCAAAACTTATATATAGTTAGACTATATTTTTTAAACTACTTCTATTATGTATAAAAATCCTATTAATATAAGTGAGTCATAATATTTTTAATTTTATGATTTATATTAAGTTTTACATAAAATAAAAAAAAGTGCAGGAAACTTTCCCCCCCAAAATTTTTATTTAACAAATAGATATTATCTAATAAATACGAGTATATTTTTCAAACGAACTTGATCCTTTTCTTTCCTTATTTGCATGAACTTACTTTATAAATTAAATATCTAAATAATTTTATAACTTTGAATTTTTAAGTTAATTTTTCACATCGCTTAAACCTTTATCACTTTAATAAGACTTCTGCAACATATTTTATTACGATTATTTATTAGATTTTGAGGTGAAATCTTTGTAATTTTAATTTATTTCTCTATCTAATTATGTTAAATTATAATTGAGTTTGTTTTCGATTTTAATTGGTTTTATTGAGTCATTTTGGTATTGGAAAAAGACTTAATTTAAAATATTTTAATCATCAATATAACATAAAAAAGTAAATGATTTTTACTAAAAGTTTATTCTATTATAAAGTAATTAGCGCAATCTCAATTAATAATTTATTCTTTCATTTTATGATTGTTTTATGATAAATCTTATAATCTATTTAATCTAAATTATAGTAGGAATGTTTGAGATTAGAATTATGTTTATCCAATTTCATATTTGCTTTTTTATTACTTATTGTAGGAATACATTCGATTTGGGAAAAAGAATTAAAATTAAAATTAATTAATTATTAATTACCTTCAGTAATGTATTTAGAAAATGTCTCCAAATCTTAACAATATTATACTCTTTGGAAAGCGCATTAAAATTAAGACGGTGATTATTATTGCCATAATGATTATATCTCATCTCCCAAGCGAGAAAAACCCATTATACAATTTTTGGGAGTTAGCTCAAAATCAAAATATCTCGCTTCCTAGGATAATTCAGGAATATTACCAATAGTAAAGTCCAGATAAAATTGAGGGATCTACCGTAGAATCGACTCAGATTTGAATTTTGAGTCCCTTTGAATTTTATAACTTCCATGATTTTAATATTTAATTCATTTAATTTTAATACATTTTCCCAAATCAAATGTATTCCTACAATATTGCTATAAATTAAAAATTATTGAATAAATATATTTGGCCATTTATTTAACTTATCAATAAATCCAATCAATTAATAAATTAAGCTATGTTTTTAAAACCACGGGATCATGTAACTGGTGAATCGAGAAGTGGTCGTGGTCGTGGTCGTGGTCACTGCTCTATTTTGACGTCATTCGACAAAATAACAAAGAAAAATGCATTTTCAAGTGATGGTACTATTGTCATCGTGGTCATGGTGACGGTCAAAATTATCATGAGGACTAAAAGGACAGTCTTAACGGGTGAAAGTCTGTTGAGTTTGGGATGTTCGTGGTCACTGCTCTATTTAACGTCAATCGACTGATTAACACTGAAATCCTGCATTTTCAAGTGTTGGTACAGTGGTAATTGTCATGGTCACCATAGTCACGAGACCTCTATGAAGTGTCAACCGGAGCACGTAACTGGTGAGTTGAATGGTGGTTATGCCACTGCTCAATTTTGACGTCATTCGACGAATTAACACTGAACTCATGTATTTTCAAGTAATGAAACCGTGGTCTTCGTGGTAATGGTCATATGCACATTTGCCACGAGGACCACGAGGGCAGTGACCTAGGGAACACATATCTGGTGAATTGAGGGGTGGTTATGGTCAATGCTCTATTTTGGCGTCGCTTGTTGAATTAACTCTGAAATCATACATTTTCATGTGATGGTACCATGGCCACAATTGTCATGGTCATGGGCACCTTAAAGTCAAAAATCGGCAAGAGAATAAACTAATGTAAATTTAAAGTATTCTACTCTTGCTTGTTACAGTTTTTTTGTTATAAGCTCGCAAGATAATTCCCTTTGCATTTTACGATGACATAGAATTCTTAAAAATAGTTTAAATTAAATTTTAGACAATTCAAAACATGTTATTTTAAGGTACTACATAGAAATTTTTCATTTCCAAAGCCCTCATGGAGGCAATCTTCAGTTTTAATTTCTTTCAAAAATATCTAATAATAATAAAAACTTTAATAATCTAACTAATAAAGATGAAACACCTTTTCCGCATTAGTGACAATCACATAAAAGCAATATTATTAATGGGATTTAGATCTGAAGCACCCAGTGAGTCATCAAAAGTCTTCATGACATACAAATAAATTTCAAAATTTGTTAAGACTTCTGATTATATAATATGAAGAGTATGTGTTGCTAAACTCTAAAACAAAGAATTATATTTAAAATAAAAGCCATAGATAGAGTAATAATTAACAAATGAATAATTAGATTTCTTGATGAGCCAATAATAACTCTAAAAAATGTAGCACCTAATCACTAGCAGACAGATTGAAATAATTTAATTCACAATTTTAAACAAACTTATTCAAATACTAAACTGCCTATAATATCCTTTAAAATTATGGTTTAAAATAAAAATAGGTCAAGAAGACCTATCATCTTTCATAACAAAAAAAAGTATTAATTGAAGAATAAAGGGCGAAATATTTTTAGATGCTTCTTGATCTTAAAAATTCAGGAATCAAAATTATATATGTTTACGAAGTCGTCTTCAACGCCCACTCCTAAAAATATAGGGCTTGGTCATAAAGTTATTAAAATGTTTAGCTTGAATAATAAGGCATAAAAATTGATACTTTATCAGTAATTGTTTATATCAGTGAAGACCAGGGAATTGAGACCTTTCTAATAAAATAAAGATCAATAAAAAAAGTTGACTTTTTGTAATCTCTTCAAGATGTTCAAAGACTCAATTAAAATAAAAAGATCTGATTTTTCATGGACAATTTATAAATTCACAAATCAAAAGAAGTGGGGAGTCTGATAAAATAATTTGGTTGGACGATAATTTATAATGCCCCTTACTCATCACAATTCCATAGTATTGAAGGAGCATTTTCTATAATTAAACGATATTATAGATAATAATTACAAAAGTTCAACTTTCAAATCTCAAACCACAAGCATATAAGAACTGTGGAAGATGAAATATT
Organism: Oxytricha trifallax; assembly: GCA_000711775.1. Taxonomy (NCBI): domain Eukaryota; phylum Ciliophora; class Spirotrichea; order Sporadotrichida; family Oxytrichidae; genus Oxytricha; species Oxytricha trifallax. Next base: position 97,512 of record ARYC01001207.1, on the reverse strand, counting down.
TTCAATTAGAAAAGAATAAGTTATTAATTTAATTTAAAGATAGTATATTATGATGAAAGATTTTATTGATACTTATTTTTATGTTTGATGATTAATTTAATTTATATTAAAATAATTAATTAAATAAGGCTAAAATATTGAACTGATATCTTTTTGAATCCACTGATTAGGTTTATTGGCTTGATTAATTCTGTTAAACCATCATTTTTTCTTCTTCCTGGTTGTTGTATTATTGTTATAACTCAAAAGTATTTCTTTTTTTGTCATTTAGCGCTTTGCCTTGGATTATACTTTTATCATTGCCAATCCTTTACCCTTAGACCCTATATTAAATTATTAATCATTAATATATTACTTACTAGAGAAAAAAGGTTCTTCTTAAATAGCTTAATAAAAAACCATTTCTTATTGTATATTATTGCTAGGAATAATCCACCTATTCAAGATTCCTTAGTCTATTTTAGCTATTTACTAATTCTTATATATAATCAGGCGCTAGAGTTCCAACTATTTTAAAAAAGAAATCTCACTCTGGCAATTGTTTTGAATCACTGTAATGATTGAGATGTCTCATAATGTTGGGGTCACCTTTAACTTAGTTTAATATATTTTCGATTTAAAATTCAGGATAGTGTGGCACTTCAATTATATTGAGATCCTTTTATTTTATTAATAATTTTGAGCCCAATAAAAAATCTCTTAGAAATCTCATTATTGTATTCTTATAGCCTGGAAGGCAATATCCCTCTATATTATTAATTATTTTATTGAAATTTACAATGATATTTGAGGAACCTTTACCAGTCATACTTTGATGATAATTTACCCTCAAACAATCTAGCGTCAACATATTATTAATTACCAGCTTCGTTTGATGTGTTCATTTCAATTCTAAAAAGATTAAGCCAAAAATTCTTTAACTAATTTTAATTCTTAATAGTTCTATAAATTATGATAAAATAATTAAAAGCTCAAATTATATTGGACAATATACTCAAAGTTACTAACTTAAGTATCAACTTTTGAGAATCCTGAGCTATTAAATTTTCCAAATTAATTCTATTAACTTCTTTAAGGAAGTTTGAAATTGTAAAAAATATTAATTTAAATAATTATAATAATAATTAATTCAGGATTCACTACTTATTCAACTTAATAGTTTAACCTTGATGATTACCTTATTCTATTCCTTTCTAAAAATTACATTCCTAGGTGACTAGATTGAAAACTTCTCAAATGTATTGTTGTCTGAACTAAATTATTTCAAAATTATTTGTTTTTAAATATTTTCTCAACTTCAAGATTTTTAAAATTTTTCAAATTTGTCGACAGACAATTATTATCATAATGGTCTCGCGAGACAATAATTTCAATAATTGTCCGTCGACAAATTAAATTTTTGAAAATATATATTTAAAGTTAAAGTTAAATTCATAATAAAACAGAACAAGATTCATTGATTTATTAATTAATTATTAGAATATTTCAACTTAACCATGGTGAAGCATACTGAGTAGTATTAACGACTAATATAAAAAAATTAAGGGCCAATAATTGGGAAGGGGTCGAAGAATTCAATTTTTTGATGGAAAAATTTATTACTTGGTGCTAGTAAAATAATTATGACACAAATACAAAAGAAAGACCAAAACATCTCATATTATGTGAAACTTGAAATAGAATTTTTACTCACTAATCATTCCTTAAGGATCAAATCAGGCATGAAAGAGTTCCAAAAAAATGAACAAAATTCAAAAAATAAAATGGAAAATATATTTGTGAAATTATAGAATGCAGTTTTCAACCCACCCCGCTCAGACAGAATTTATTAAATCATTTATTTACTTATAATTTAAATCAACTAAAATAAATCAATGTGAGTCCAAATGCAAGTATATATTCGTTTAAATAATTTATATAGCTTATATTTAAAGAAGAGATACTTGAGCAATACAAAATTAATTAAGACAAATCTGAAGAGGTTATTAGTAAAAATTACTACAATAAATTCAAAGAATAATTAATCTGCAGAAAGGAACTTTTAGTTTTTGATGAAAATTAAAATTAAAAAGAGGAAAATAGCTAAGGTCTCTTAGAACAAATTGAAGATGGAAGTTAATTAAACCTTGAGTATGATTAATAATTCCAAATAGTAGCAGATACTATCTACAACGAAATCAACATTATTCTAGAATAAGCTAAAAATATAAATGTAATAATTGAAGATGGATCCAAGGAAGACCTTTACGATAAAAACAACCACAAAATTTATCAATAATATGAAATCCAAGATTAAATCAATAACAAAATACTCTTTCAATAAGTTTGGAATCATTTTAGGCATCTTAAATATTTTAACTAGTTAAACCAAATCAAATTTTAGCTATAAAATTTCAATATGATTAACTAGCCTTAGTGAGCAGGTCCTTTGACTCTAATTTAAGAAAATCTCTAAATAATAGAGCTGATGAACGTTAATTATAATTAGCAATGGTGGGGTTGGTAAGAGCAGTATAACAACTTCACAAACTTAACATTGTTCATAGAGATATAGAACCTGAGAACTTACTTATTCAGACCTAGGATAACTTTGAAGTATTTATTGGAAGCTATGATTTCTCAATAAGGGTTAATGATAAATCAAATTCAAAGCCAAACTTTCACAATCCTTACATATGCAGTAAAATCCAGTAAAGTAGTGGATCAAAATTTTGGGACATATATGCATTGGGATTAATTATTCTTGAGTTCAAAGTAGGGAGAGACTTCTTTCTTTAGATGACTAATAAATCGTTAGACTTCGACTTCATTCTAAAAGATTTATTTGAAAACTTCGATATCAACCACCTACTAAACGAATTATTATGCAGAATATTAATTGATAAAGATTAGAGTGTAAATACAAATGATATAAGCTTTGTACTTATTGAAGTCTTTAATGAGATGTGATTGAATAAGTTAATTAATTTTCTAAAAAAAATAAAAATTAATAAATGCTCTTTAACCCCTTAAAGTAGTTTAATATTGTTCAACAAATTTTAATTAGTCTAAAAAACACAATTTAAAATGGTCACTGATGTTACATTTTCAAGTAACAAAATGATTACCTTAAATTAAGAGATGATTACATACATAATATTATTATTTCAATATATGCTTTATGAAAGTCAAAAATAGGCAAGAAAATAAACTAATGTGAATTTAAAAAATCTACTCTTGCTTGTTACAGTTTTTTTTATTATAAGCTCGCAAGATAATTCACTTTGCTTTTGACGATGACATAGAAAACTTGAAAATGGTTTAAATTAAATTTTAGACAATTAAAAACATGTTATTTTAAAGTACCACACATAGAAATAGTTCATTTCCAAAGCCTTCATGGAGGCAATGCTCTCAAACTCATTAGAGTAGTTTATTATTTAAAACCCCAAAACCCTTGAAGTTGTTTGATTGAGTTTTTGATTGATGAAAGTAGACTATAACGCATGCTTTATTTAGGTTTTAATAGGTTTTATGTAGGGGTTTAGTGTTATATTGTAATGTAAATTAGTATTTAATGCAGATGTTTTATTTTTATTATTCACTCAAACAATACTTTGGCATCATGAGGCAGCTCTCTAAACTTTATAACTCCTATCCAACTTACAATTTTAGTCTATTGAATGGACAGCTTTGTGATTTGTCTTAATAATTATCTACTCAGTCATATCTTTCATTCTACCTTTTATCTTATTCTAGTCTAGATATTGCTGTATTCTTTGTTTTGAATCTTTCGCTCTTTTGCAGCTATAGTAATGATTTCTTGCCATATCACATTCACAAATTAGTGAGGCTAGAGCCCATATATCCCACTTAATATCACCATCTCTCCAGTCCTCTCTTTCTGGAAAGTATCCAGGAGTACCATACACGTTGCCAAGTCCTGAAGCTTCAACTCTCTATGATCTATTGAAATCTATTATTACTACTCTGAGAGGTGAAAAGTCAAGCATTATATTCTCAGGCTTCAAATCTCTATGAACATATCCAAGAGTGTGCAGCTCCTCAATGCCTTTGCAAACATTTGTAAGAATAAGAGGTAACTACTTTGGTATCCTTTAATCTTAAATGTAGTCTCTTAATGTCATTTAGTATAGAGGAAGACGAAAAGCTACATGATCTTGAGCAAGCAGAATAGCATCGAGCTTTATTATAAATCTGCACTATCTATCTCTTGACTTCGTAAGTGCTTGGTATTCATTTACGAATTCTATTTGATACTTGTCATCGCATTTGAAGTAGTTGAACGGATATATCTTGTATGCGAACTACTTATCTGTTATGACTTTCTTCTCAAATTAATCCTCAAGGATAAAATAACTTTCTTTACACTCTTTAAGGTCAATTATATTCAATATTGGAAGTTTAAGTGCATGCATCTTAAGAGTGATTTTTACTATCTCTGAGGCTGGGAGATTTCTTACTGCTTTAATAAGTTAATTTTCTTTCTTTACTCTTTGTTCCAAAGTTTCTAAAGGGTCTCTTGGCTTTCTTCTTTAAAGGAAGACCTCACCAGTCTCTGGATCTATTACTTCAAACTTCTTGCCATGATGATTTTATAGATGAACTTTTAGATCCCTTGAATGATTGTATTACTTATTGCAATAAGAGCAGAAATATTTTCCATCTATCTTATCATGCTTAAGATAGAGCTTGGACTTGTTAGAGTGCTGCTCTAAGAAATGACGCTTAAGAGCAGATTTATAAGTGAAGTTCTTCTCACATTCTTCACATAAATGTAATGCTTTTATTTCTTTTTTCTCTTCCTCCTCCTCAACCATTTTCATTGGAACTTCGCATTAAATTTCTTAGCTCTGCATTTCTATTTAACAACTAAATTGCTATTCTAAGCCTGATACCTAAAGTTATAAAATTTCAGGTTCGTACTAGGTAGAGGCATCGCAAGTCTCAATTTTCTTTTGATTCATGAAAGAAAGTTTTTGCTGGCTAATGCCAAGCAATGCCGCTTTTCTAAGTAAGTTGCCGCTCATTATATAAATAATATTAATAATTATACAAGCTATTTAAATTCTACAAATTCTACAAATTCTACCTTTTTACAAGAGTAAGAGCATATCCTCTAATGGTTATAGAGGTTTAATGAGAACAGAGTACGAGACATTAGTTTTATATTTCTTAAATTTAGTGATAATTTATATACCAATTCATCCATTTTATTCATTAAAATGCACCTAAATGTGTTTTGTGAAGTTAGGTGGTGCTCCTAAAGCTGTTCTTGTAAATTTAGGAGGGTAGGTTTTAGAATTTAATTATTTTAATGTACCACCTAATACGGTTTTGAACTTTAATATAACCACCTTATTAAGTTTAAATAAATTAAGAGCACCACCTAATTAAATTAATTATTATTAGGAGCAATTTAATGGAGAAAGTTTGATAAAAATGGAATTCAAACTTTGAAACTTGGTGAAAGTTCCTCCATCTTTCTCTTATTATCTTATTCAGGATGACCTCCAGTAGGATTTTTCTATTTAGTAGTAAAATTTTAGTAAGTTTAGAATGGATATCCATAATTTTATATTTCATAAACATTTATAGAGAGTCGAAGCAAGATGGAGTCTATGAATAATGCAATGTAGAGAATACAATCTCAAGAATTGATAGGAAATTTCGAAGTAAGGAGGACCTCTATAGATATTTGGTATAGCAAGGTAAGTTTTCACTTATAACTAACTTATTAACCATAGTTGGATTGTTCTTGCCAACTCAGGAAGGAACTATAATTTCATTCTTAAAAGCCTTACTAAGTGAAGAGAAAAAACTTTTAAGACTAATGAAATAAAGATGATTGAGATACCTAACTACCCTGAAATCTCAGTGACAAACCTCTATTAGATCCAGATGTTGCTCTGTACCTTCCATCAAAGCTACAGCTCTCGAATAAGTTGCCAGAGAGAAAATTCTTCTTTGGAGTTCTTGGAACTCTTAAACCAGAGTACTTAAGTGAAGTAATTTAAGAAGCTCACAAGAAACGCTACAGCATCTCTCCTGAAGAAAAAGAGGTGCAGTTAATAAAAATCAGTGACTCGTGGCTCTAGGAACTGCAGAAGAATCCATTCATCTCTAGTAAGCTTAGAATTCTAACTTTATAGAAAAACCTAGTACTGCTATTTACTAGATGAAAGAGCGCAGCAAATTAAACAGAGAGAGAGAAAGTCTTAAGTAAAGCATGAATTGAGTAAAAGACTCTTCAAAGATTTCTAAAAGCCAGACGATATGAATATAGATGCAGGAGCTCGCACTAAGAGAAGAAACATGGGCTCAAGCAAGCCTTAAGAGGAAAAAAAAGAAGAGAAGCCAAATCCCTTTACGGGCAAATTTAATATGTGAACTTATTCATTCGTTTAAATCTAAAACTTATTTATATACACAAAATCTCCCTTCTCTTGCGCATACTTTTGCTTTATCATCACTGACTCTTTTTGCAGCACTCTTAATAAAATCTACTGCATCTTTCTTCAAATCGTGCATCAAATGATAGAGTAGAAGTTTCTTGTAGTGGCCTTTTAATAGGCCCCAATATAGCTCAATTCCATTAAACTGAGGGCTAAAAGGAACATTAAATACAGGTGTATGTTTAGCCTTTCATATACTCTCCTTGAGTCTTTAGTTTTATGAACTGATAAATTATCAACAAACAGGATGATCTCTTAGTCAGCATACTTATCTCTGAGCTATTGCAAAAATTTAATATATTATTCAGTCTTAATAGAGCGAGGGTGGATAACATAAGTCTCAAGCCCACTATCTTCACTGATTCCTTCAAGGATTGCATGAGTTTATACCTTAACCTTTTGATCATAGACTTCTATGTTGCTGTACCTCTTATACCTAGACCTCGATATGAAGATATTAAACGTGAATACTGCCTCATCAGCGTGTATGAACTTTTTATTATGCTCTTAAGCCCTCTGCATTTAATCGAATATATAATTTAAATTATCCTTATAATATGATACATTAAAGTCAATCACTCTCTTAATGCGATTGACTGTCTTGTAAGATATACCATTCTTTTTATAGATTTAAGCTATGGATTATGCAGAGATGTGTAGCTCAGGAAATTGGCGATGAAACATCACAGCCCTCTAGGCCAGAGAGAAATGAGTGAAGTATTTAAGAGTCTTATCATTAATAAGATAATCGATATGATGCCACTAGAATTTTAAAGGTCTTTTAGGTTAGTAATTGAGATGCTATCTCTTTAAATTCAATGCCAATAGACAGTGAGACCTAACAGGAGCAGGAGATTTATGGAGCAGCCTTGCTACAGACGTGTAATTTAGAATAGGTCTAAGTTGATCACTATAATCATCGCATCCATAACGCAACTTAAACAAAAAATCTATATACTAACTGTCATAAACTGACCCCAAACCTCGCATATACTCATTTAAATTACTAATATTTGAACATTAAACCCCTACATAAATCCTATTAAAACCCTAAAAAATATGCGTTAATAGTCTACTTTCATCAATCAAAAACTCAATCTAACAACTTCAGGGATTTCCGGGTTTTGATTGTTCACCACATTTTAATTAGTCTAAAAAACACAATTTAAAATGGTCACTGATGTTACATCTTTAAGTAACAAAATGATTACCTTAAATTAAGAGACGATTACATACATAATATTTTAATTATTCAATATATACTTTATGAAAGTCAAAAATAGGCAAGAAAATAAACTAATGTAAATTTAAAAAATCTACTCTTGCTTGTTACAGTTTTTTTTATTATAAACTGTTTATGTTTTACTATCGCACTCATTCAGCTGCAGCCAGGAAGGAAGAAAATGTCAACAGAAGTAACTTACTTTGGATTCATACCGAATAGTACAGATTATTCGCCAATAGTTACTCATTTATCTATGATGAGTATTATCAGTTTGACTATCATGAGATGCATTTATATCATTTAGCAAAATATTCATAAAATTATATTTATATTTTGACTGATTGCTTAATGTATGGTAGACTGGATTAATGCTTGAAAGATAGAAAAAGATTTATTAAAAATCTAATGAATTTTCTATAGTACTATTTGTTCCAACCGAGACCTCCCCCTACCCCCCTTCATCAGAGCCTAAAACGAGACCCCCCTCCCTACCATAACTAGACCCCCCCTCCCACCTCAACAACATCCCTATTCATATGAAAATTTTGATTCTCGATGTTTAAATAATTTTCCTTCATGACATCTTGATCACATAATATTTTTTTACATAAAATATATCATTTTTTAAAAAATATTTTTCCAACAAACCAAATGCTACTCTTTATTAAATTTCTTATTTTACAACTTTCTCTTCGTCCGCCTACTTTTTTACTAAGATGCTCCCATAGGAAATTAATCAAAAGAATATTTCCATATGACTCGGTAATGATATAATAAAAAATTATGAGCCAAAAAACTCATACAACTAATTTTATTTAAAAAAATTCAATATAAACACTCTATTAATCTGTATTCGAAATATGATTAATTTTATAATAAATTTTCCTAATTTTATATAATTATTACTAATAATATTTTTATACAAACTAATAGTTATGGAAAAAATTCATTTGAAAAGTATTAAAATAAAATCTATTTAAACATGAATTATTATTTTTATAAAAAAAACTAACTATCTAAAAATAAATCAAGAAGTTATTTATATTTAAATCAGTCCCTTTACAAACTTCTTAATAATACATGTTTAAATAGATTTTATTTTAATACTTTTCAAATGAATTTTTTCCATAACTATTAGTTTGTATAAAAATATTATTAGTAATAATTATATAAAATTAGGAAAATTTATTATAAAAATTAATCATATTTCGAATACAGATTAATAGAGTGTTTATATTGAATTTTTTTAAATAAAATTAGTTGTATGAGTTTTTTGGCTCATAATTTTTTATTATATCATTACCGAGTCATATGGAAATATTCTTTTGATTAATTTCCTATGGGAGCATCTTAGTAAAAAAGTAGGCGGACGAAGAGAAAGTTGTAAAATAAGAAATTTAATAAAGAGTAGCATTTGGTTTGTTGGAAAAATATTTTTTAAAAAATGATATATTTTATGTAAAAAAATATTATGTGATCAAGATGTCATGAAGGAAAATTATTTAAACATCGAGAATCAAAATTTTCATATGAATAGGGATGTTGTTGAGGTGGGAGGGGGGGTCTAGTTATGGTGGGAGGGGGGTCTCGTTTTAGGTCTGGGGGGGGGGGCAGGGGGGTCTCGGTTGGAACAACTATTAAATAGTAGGAGATTATAAAATGCAGAAAGTATATTATTAAATTATTTATAAATAAAGTTATCAAGCAACCTATTTTACATATATTAACATTGAGTGACCAAGAACTTTTGCATCCATTAGTGCAAATAATCACATCTGGAAATAAGAACAAGAAATCATTTAATTCCTACGATATCAAAATAATATATTATATATTGAGTTTGATGATGAAGGTATTGAGAAATATTCTGGTTTTATCAACAAAATCAAAAAATAGCAGGAACCAATAACATTTAAATAAGATTTAAACTTTATTATTATTATTTAAGATAGGGTAAAGGAAATAACTTTAAACTAAGATTAAAGAAATTCTAATATTACACAAAAGCATATTTACTATTATTATTAATCTAATATCAACTCTATGAATCAGCAAACCATTAATAATTAAACTCCTCAAATTTCTGATAAAAATTCTTAAAATGCAAATAAAGCTTAATTAAATTAGTAAAATCAGCAAGAAAACAAAGAAATAAATGTTTATGGGGATAAGAAGCTTGAAAAACTAAGATAAGCTTAGCAATTACTGAAATAGTTGAAAACTTAAATCAACTAATTTGAAGATAAAGGCAAAGATAAGGTAGTAAAGAATCAATAATAGCAACAACTCTGATAATGCCATATAGTTTAAGTAATTCAGTGAACTATTGACAGTAGATGAATTTATTTTTTTTCAAATATTTCAATTTTTTATTTAATAAATCTTCAACTTATAAAGATTCTATGAATTGATTTGTGCCAAAATATATAATCATAATTAATTTGGTAAAATTAATTTATAAAATGCAAGAATAAAAAAACTAAATTCAACTTCACAATGAATAAGAGTAATTACTGCGTCTTCAATATGACTTTGAATTTATCCACTCACTGCTATCCCCTTTATATGTTAGAGGTAATTTTACACTTTTTTCTTCTTTTCATTTTAATAATTATAAATCTTAACGTAAACGCTAATAGAGCTTGTACGTAGAGGACAATTTGACGATCCAAGGTTTATAAATAACTTGAAATTCCTATAATACTGGAAAGATAGCAAATATATGAAGTATTTGATGCGGCCTAGATGTTTATAGAACCCAGACATGCTTCTCAACTAGCAATTTGTTAATGAACTCAAATCAAATGATTAGTTATACTCAGCTATTTGAATCAAACTACTAGAGAGATAAATTACTACCCCAAATTATTTTAATTTATATTAAATAATTATTTCTAATAAACATATAAGAATTAGTATTTTAAGTGTATTAAAGTTTTTTCATAAATATTAAATAGAATATAATTTTCTAATTGTTTAAGGCTTTGAATTCTTAATTAATTTGTATCTATCATTATACTAAAAGGAATTTGTATTTATTTCATGTAATTTCTTTAATTTTACTTTGATTCATAGTGATTTGATTTCTTTACAGTAACAACTAAATTAAATTCAAAAAAGCTTTAAATTATCTGTCTCTTGGTAATTTTAAATTTGCGATTATCAATAATTATTGATTCCCTTAATAGTGTTAAACTTCTCTTTTAAAATCATAATTATAGAAATACAGTCAATAATATGAGAAATTGCGCTTTTCTTTAAAAAGTTAACTCTTTCTGCGATGTGATTAGGTTGTAGCAACTATATATAATCATCTATTGACAATTAGCTTCGTTTGCATCTTCAGTTCTAAATAATAAACTATTCTATATCAATCATATGTGAAAATTTTAATTTAGAAAATCTAGCATTTCATCACAAGGTCGCTAGTTAAGCAGTTTGTAAATTCATAAGTTGTAAGGAAAATTTAATGATTAAAACAGGGAAGAATTTTGAGTATATTTATAACATTAGTATCTAACAACTTTTAATCCTAATATTTTTATGTCTACAGACTTCAATTTTATTAATTTAAAGATCATAACAAACAAAAAAACGGGTAAAATATAGTATAATAATATATATTGATTATAGTTTAATTATTTAATCCCCTATTTACAAATACACTCTCTCATGTTTATAATAAGAAATTAAAGTTTTAAATGCCTATCATGCAAAAAAGAAAAAATTGATAACTCATCTTGTGATATTTTAAATTGAGATGCTGATAATTATATTTAATATAAAAATATTTATAATAAATGAGTAGTCAGTGCGTTAAAAAAATTTCATTATTTAATCATCCAAACCCTATTAAATTAATTGGGTGAGTATTATTCATTATTTCATAGTAATTGTACTATTCTCTAAATACATTTATATCTAATTTATTAATTAGCACTCAATTTAATATTGTATTATTACTTGCGTAATATTACTTAATACTTTTTATATTACCTAGATTTAAATTTTTAATATAATATATTAAAGACTAGAAAAAGGATCCTTAGTCAACTTCCAAATTTATAAAAGAATACTCCCTTATACATACTACATATTCCATCATTTAACTCGTGTAATCATAAATGAACTAATCCAAGCAACAATCTCATTTTATATTTTATTATAAATCAACCTCAGATTTCATGCTCTATGAGTAAAGCTGTAGAGAATACGCATAAGTGTTCACAAAACAGTGAAGATGCAATACTTCAATCAATCGACAAAAAAGATCAACATCAAAACTAGAGTAATACCTACTTCTATGAACATCTTCAATTGCTTAATAAACTATACACATACATTTATTAAGCAATAAAGATTTCCCAAAAGGGTGCTTTGATTTGGATTGTATATTTTGCTATCTATAAAGCTTATAATTTATAGTTCTTAAGATGAAGACGAGGATAGCCTGATAGAAGAAGAACTTAAAAAAGAGCTCATAGAAGAAGAAACTATCACTGACAAAGAATTTCAGAGAGCCATGTAAATGCTCAAAAATAGAGGTTTAAATGCAGTTCCACCCAAAAAGTCAGCCTTAGCCTATATAATATTTGGAAAAGAGGTAACTATTCAGATCTCTATCATTTCTTTAATTTTATTATCTACTGACTACTCTAAATTAGGAGTTAAATATATTTAATTCTGGGGGAAGATTCCTCCCCATACATTAAAATTATTTGATTCGCTAAAAATTAGAGAAGAAACATAAAAATCGCTCATTCTATTTCCCTTAATGTATCAAACAACATTTTATTTTTAATTTATAATTTTCTTAAACTATCAATTAATGTGATAATTCCAAATTTTATTAGAACTTTTATTAAGTTATGAGAGTTAATGGATGTTAAAATAATTTAAATTTGTTCATAGATGATGAAAAAGGTTTTTAAGATTGAATAGATTTTCTTATGTACGGGTCAAGAAACTTCCTAAGGCGGTAAAAAATTCTTTTTTGAGGGGATAATATACCTTTTTAAAAGCAGAAAATTTCTTAAGTGGAAATAAACATCTTCCCTAAATTCTTATTAAATTTCTAATTATTTCTATTTATTTTTTCATATAATTAACATTAGATAGTAGTATTTTTATTAATATTATTAAAATATATATTAACTAAATTTTTAACCCTAAATTATCATTAATCTTAAATCAACTGATAAATAGAAAAGAGAAGAAATTATAAAGAAGAATTCAGGTCTAAAAGTGATAGAGGTTGTTAAATAAATTGCAGCAACTTGGCAAAGTTTATCTAAGACTGACCGCTTAAAGTACAAATAAGCTTTAAAAAGAGGTAAGTCTCGAGTTTATATTTAATACCCTACCCTTTTACCTATTATTTATAAATTTCGATATTTTCATGGATTTTAAACAATACATTCAGATAGAGATAGATACGAAAAAGAACTAAAAACTCTGGAGGATTTCTTGGACAATCTCAAGAAACCCAAGAAATGTCTGTCAGCCTATATGATATTTGTTAATGAGGAATAAAATTTTCTTTTTATAAGTAAATATTTCATAGACCAGACCTAAAAGAATCCAGATATGGGGGCTCTTTAAGTCATGCATGTAGTCGGAAAGTAATGGGGCAGGCTATGACCACTGATCAAATGAAATATTTCAAGCAAAAAGCTGAAAAAGACAAAGTCAGATACTTGAATGAGCAAAAAGCTTACTATGATGAAGTCGAGAAAGTAGGGTTAGCGGTAGGCACCACAACTAACAAAGTAGGCATGATTGTAGTTTCAAGCCAGAATAAAACCTATTAACCAAAAACTTTGTTCTGTCAGAAGAATGTTCTAAAAGCATGCACTAATCTGAATGAAGAGATGTAGTTTTTGCTTTAAAAGCGTAACTTAGTATCAACAATCAACAAACTAATAACCAGCTGCTAAGTGCCTTCAAAAGAATTAAGACTGAGGAGATGAACTAATATACAAATCTATAGCCATAGCAATAGATCGCTAACACCAGAAAAGGCATCATTTGCACTGAATCTAATCAATAACAATTTGATGGAAAGCCTATAAAGCCTTAATAATCAGTTGGTTTCTTTACTTAAGCTTTGAGAAATGCATTGAGATTAAAATATCCTTTCTTAAATGATGCTTAAATTTGTAAATCAGTAAGCTACAGGTGGAGTTAATTGAGTGATTAGCAGAAATCTCCTTTTTAAAGTTTGGCAGATATTGATAAAATCAGGTATGAAAAGGAAGTTAAGGACCTAAAAACTGGACAATTCAAAGGTAAATTTAAATAATTTGAAATCAGCATTTTTCAAGAACAACTCGAAGTAAAATAAGCTCTAGAAATTTATGATGACTTGTTAATATTCTTGCAAGTAAAGGAAAGCTGTAAAACAATCGATTGAAAACTAAAATTACTCTCAAGATACTCAAGGATAATAAGATAGCACTTCAATTCATTAAGATCAAATAAATCAGGGTTTTTCTTACTAAAAGTGTGATATTAAAAATTCTTAAATATTTTCTGAAAATGATAGAACCAATGAAAACTCATAGTTTATATTATAATTTGTAAAAGTCCCAAAAGGATTCTTATCAAATAGTAAGAGATAGTAAGATGTTTGAAAATAACAAGCTTAATATGTCAGCTGATATTCATATTGCTTAATGAATTAGAATATCAAGTATTTTAAAAATTAATTACAAATCATAAATTATGAGTAATAATGATAAATCTCAGATAGCCAAAGATATATTAAAAATGAACACCACTTCGTCTAACAAAGAATTATCAATGTCAAAGAATCCTTTCTCAAGTAACCAGATCTTTTACAAAAAATAAACATATGCTCTCTTAGCCAAACTATCAAGAACCTCGCAAGCAACTTAGCAAACAACATCAGCCAAAACCCTAAGACAAATAACCTCCACTCTCAAAATATCAATAACTATGGGCTTGAAGGGTTCTAAGTTTCACAAAACAATAAAGACTAATAAGAGCAGATAGCTCTAGATGTCGCACAATTTTCTACACTTCAAAGCTATATTATATAATCTATGATATATTAATTAATTGCTAAAACTTGTTAATGGCTGATAACTAAAAATCAAATCTAATATAGTATGCTCAAGATAAACTGTAGGTCAACAATACTAAGTAGTTTAGTTTATTTTTACATTAATATTTTAATATATAGTGGATGAGAACGACAAGAGTTATCTTATTCAAGCTTAACCATAAAAGTATAGCATTAATCCTTATGGCTAAATCTAATTTGTCCTCAACCCTCAAATATCCAACAGACTCCATAAGGATTGATTTAATTTTTTATTCTTCATATCTGACTCATTAATTTTATTTTATTAATAATTTCAGATAGCTTGCTCTCATAAAACATAATAACAAATCCCCAATCTCTATATATGAATCCCTTGTTGAATCAAGGACTACAACAAAATCCTTTCTAACAGTAAATAGAAATCATCAACATTAACGACGTTCCAACTCAAGTTTTGACCACAGCCAATCAAATGCAATACATTTAGCAAATCCCACAAGGCATTCAGCAATTCTACATGCCCCAACAAAACATGATATTTTAACAATAACTTCCTCCTCAGCAATTAATGCAAAGTTCTTAACAACAGTAGCCAAATCAACAGCAAATGAACTAAATTGTAAATAATTAACAACAACAGCAAATCCATCTGGGGCTTTAACAGTATAACTTGGCAGGTCGGTAATAATAACCTGTTCAAGGGCTATATTATGATAATAATCACATGTAACATCATATTAACCTTCAAAATTAAATGAATGCACAGGGCTAATAATATATTTAATGAAAACTAATGATACTGTACAAAATCAATTAAAAAGGGGATAATAATTATATAAATAAAATTTACATTTTTGCGATCATAAAAAAAATCGAAAAGTTAATAAAAATTGAAATATTTAAAAATTATAAGGAAGTTCAGGCAATTTTAGCTGTATGTTACAATTGTCATTATTCCTGAATTATCTTATCAAGTAAAATATTTTATTTTGATCAAGCTCCTAGAAACAATAAAAATTTTTTTTCCAAATATAAAATTAAATCAATTAATTTATACTATAACTTGTACGCACTATCTAATGAATTATGAAGCCAAGTTAAATAGATTTCAAAAACACAATGAATCATTAGTTATTTTTAATTTTAATTTATTCCTAAATTATATATACTTCTACATTATTAGGCCCTAATATTTTTACATTTATATGAATATATAATTTAACAACACTAGTTAATAATAAAATACTATTTAATGAGAAAATTATTATTAAACTTTTACAGTTCAAGTCACCCATTTTGCTTGGACTACTTTTACTTTAATAATTAAATGAATTTTTTTTCCATATTTAAAATCATATTCTAGAATCATAAATTTAAAACTAAATTATTTATATTTATTTTCACCTTTGATTATTTTAATGTTATTTTAAAAAGTTTTTTTGAGAACTTTTATGGTATAAAAGTTTATTTTATAATATAAATATATATATTTTTTCAGATAATTAATCATCAAAGTTTTTTACTAAACAATTATTCTCTTGCTTATTTATGCTATGAATATATAAGTAAAATTTATTTCAACAATTTATATATTTATATGCTTTATTTTTTAAAGAAATTATTCAAATACTTGGAGACTTCCTTTAAATTTACTTTACATAAACAACGAATTACACTCTCAAAGTATTTGAGATTTATATTCTAATATCAATGTTAATAATAAATATGAGTGATTCGAGTGATTCTTAATTAATAAAATCTTAAATCTATTTTTAGATTAGTGTACAGGCCTATTATTAAACTATATTTTGAAATATAAGTAGCAGTCTCTTAATACTATTTTTAAATTATTATATCATATTTATTAACTTGGGTTCTCATTTTAATAATTGAAATTGATTTCATTTCAAATCATTAAACCTCTCCTATGCAGATTTCTTTCTAGGTTATTATTAAATAAGTTATTGGTTTGCTTGAACTTTGAAGTTTAAATTGTTTTGTTAGCCAGATTAAAATAGAGTTCCTTTGTTTTCTGGCTATTTAAGTGGAGAAGAATCGAATAAATTATCGTCTTCACTTGAATTTATATTAATATAATTGATTGAACTAAATTGATTCACTCTAGATTTTATAGAAAATTTATTAAGTTTCAATTTTCACTACTGCTTGCGTCAGAATGATCATTATTTAGGCAAGTAGTTAAATACTTAACTAATGAAGTGTGATCAGACTCGAAGTACAGATTCTTGTCATCTCTCGAGTATCCCATGCTCTTAGTATATTTTAAATTGCTCATTTCCAATCCTTTCTTGAGTATCTCTTCATCTATGCTGCCCACATTAATCATCTAAGACATGCTAATTTTTCAGAAGGTTTTTAAACTTTTCCTCTTGTCAAAGTCATCCATTACCGAAGTGAGTTCTACTTCATTATAATGATTAAAGTTCATTTGAAACCATTGATGTTTTAGTATCTGAGAAGCTGAAGGTCTGAACTATGGATCTATAGTTAGCATTTTATTTATTAAATCCTTCGCAGCTGGAGATATTTTATTCCAAGCAAGGCCTTTTAAGGTGTAATCACCAAGTGTAATTTTACTAATCAGTCTAGACACGTTTTCATGATCGAATGGCTGCTGTCCAGATAATATTGTATATAAAACAGTACCTGCGCTTCAAATATCTATCTTCTCAGTATTCAATATATAATAAAGAAAATATGGATATCTTACTCAAAATTAAAAAAATAATTCATACAAATTTAACTAACCTAATTAATATTTGTTATAATATTCATTTATTATAATTTAAATTCGTATTATAATAAAGTTACTCATAATAAGTTTAAATAAATATTTCAGGAGCACTATGGGCAAGAGTACCAGTTTTTGTATTCATTTTAAACATCTCTCAAGATTTTAATCTTGCAACATTAAAATCCACGATGGTTACATGCTGATCTTTAGTAACTAAAATGTTCGAAGGTTTTATGTCTCTGTGGCATACTCCCTGTGAGTGAAGATATTCCAGGCCTATCATTATTTATTTAAATATATATTGCGCCTCTTTTTCACTGTAAGCACCCATCTCTGAGATTTAATCTAATATTTCTTTTCCATCAATGTATTTCATAACTTTAAATAAAGTAATTTTTGTAACATATTAAATCAATACATCAAATGAACTATTTTTCAGAAAAGTTTAAATACATTATATTTTTATCTTTTCACCTAGAATAAATCTATAAATATGATAACTTCGTGGACTTCTTTCTTTTAAACATTAATAAACAACTCATATAATTTGACGATGTGAGGGTTATCTAGGTTCTCCATAATTTTGAATTCATTCATATGTGCAATTATTTTCTCCTCAACGTCTTCTCTGATGACTTTAACTGCGAGCGGTGTCTCTTTCTTTGTATCTTCTAATTTGAAACATTTATAGACAGTGGCATGCATTCCTTAACCTAAAATAATATCTAGGTAGTATTTAGTATCGAAACTATTTATCATTGCCTCTATGTATTTATAACCTCATATTAACATTGTACGAACATGTTAGATAGAAATTTAAGTATAAAGTAATCTCAATTATAATTTAGAATTTTCTAACGAAATCAGTCTAAACATTTGATAAAATAATGGGATTAATTCTTTCTTAAATCTCTCTGAATTGGTCTTCAGCAGCTAGAATCTATTATTATTAGTCATTTTTTCTCCATTCAAAGTCATCATTTAAATCCAATCATAAAACAACTTGATTTATGATGAAATATTAAAAATAAAATAACTTGGTAAGAATCACAAGAATATTAAGAATAATCATGTAAGTTATTGGTAGTCAATTTCAAAACAACAGGCTATTTGGATAATTTTACAAAAATTTATTAATTAAAAATATTTACTTATAAATCATTTAATGGAATCTGAAAAATCAAAACTTAAAAATATCTAAACAGCTTCCCTTTCAACTGCTTTTGAAAATTTATCTATAAACAATCCAAGTTATACCTCACTTTTAAATGTAATTTTCCAAATTCATAAATTTATATAACTTAGTAATTTAATAATTTATGTTTGTTTATAAAGTGATGATTTAAATAGTTGAGTCCTACAATAATAGATGAGGAAACATTAAATGAAGAGTTGCGTGCGAATTTCATTCAGGAGAGTATCATAAAAAACAATACTGCATTTTCATAATAATCTCAATATGATAATCATTCAATTGATTTCTTTTCATTGCAAAAATCAAGTATTATCTCCTAACCATAAAATGATTTTGCAAAACATAAGCATGTCACTTACTATTATATATATTTAATTATCAGTAAATACCTATGATTTGCAAAAAGGTTCAATTAATTTATGATTTTAGCAATAATAAAGTTTACAAATGAATATATTTTTAGAGTATGAAGGACAGACTGGGGCCTCTTATCGCTATAAGAGGAATTAAAAGTTAGGACAACAAAGATTTGAGCCCATTTTCAGCTACTCTTACTTCAGCAGCCACCGCCAATAAAAATAGTAGGCTCAATTAAATGCGAAACAAACTACAAGGTAAAAATTTATTTTCTAGGCAATGTTCTTTATCAATAAAATTCAATGATGATCAGGCAAAGATATATATACTCAGACATTTAAACTTACAACCTTGACATTTATAGGTCAGATGACTTTGAATCTAGTCACTATATTTTAAATTATGGTTTGTGTTTATTTCGATTGAAGAAGTAAATTATTGCAGATAATAAAATAGTGATTGATTGGATGGTACAATATTATCTATATTAAACTTATCTGCAAAATAAAAAAATTCACTAGAATAACTCATACATTGAAAATTGTTTATTTAGTTGATAATTAATCATTAGAAAATCAATATAGAGTTTATAACAAAAATCATGAATTTTTAATTGTTACACAATATTCATATTCAAGTGAGGAGAGAGCTAACATTTAATAGACATTCTTTAATATTTCAACTTCATTTAAAGAGGTAAGTCCAAATCTATCTTCAAACTTAAAGTCATTTAATCCCAATTTTTCTACATTTTTGCTCATCACAACCCTTCAAACCTCATTCACAAAAAATTATTGTAAAATATACTACAATTTGTATTTAATAATTTTGATTTTTCCTCATGTTTCTAACTCTGTCTATCAGATACAATAAATACACAATTAAATAATTACTTCAAATTAATATTATGTCTTTGGTAAATGGTAAACAAGGCAAGATTAAGCAGAAAAACGAATTCCAGGGATTTGGAAAGTGAGATGATGGTGGGCGTATACACTTCTGATGTGGTTGCCTCAAAAGCAGCAAATGTGAACCCCTTCCAGCTGCCTCCCACAAAGAGACAGAGAACATCGAGTTACATCCCCGACAACTTCGTTCCTCTTTCACTCAAGTAAGTGCATATTCAAATTCAAGTGAAGGAGCCCACAACGCAGTCTGATATTGCAGTTTACTTGCCTTGTCTGACTTGGTTTCACCCTCTTATCAGAATCATTTGATTTCCAAAATTACCATCCTTCCAATTCTTCCCTCTTCTCATATATAAATGAAATGGATTTATAGATTAACATATGTAATGAGTTATATTTATGGAACTATGGTTTAGCCAGCTTCATCTAGGAAAGAGCAGAACCTCGAAGATGCTGAGAATAAGCTGGAGAATGATTCAGATGATGGACTCCTAATTTAACTTCTTCACCATTACAAAGTAGTAATACTAAAATAAGATAGAATTTAATAATAAAGTAGATATAAATTATTAATAGATTTTTGACTCCTTTTAATAATTAAATATAATCTTCTTTCTATTCCTTTTACTTTTATATTTAAGTTATAAAATGATCATAAATTATCCCAATATTATACTGAATAAATAGATATTCAAGATAAAAAAAACTCAATTTTGTACAAAAGTTAGTCTAACTTTCCATCAAAGTTAGTGTAAAATTTATTATTTTATTTTTTTTAACAAAATTGTCATATCTAATCATTACATTTATAAATATTAGGAATTTATTAATATTTTATCGATAATGATTCTCAAAAGCTTGTGACTGATAGCATTAACTCAAACCAAGTATCAGAAAGCAAAGGAAGCAAATCACCATCCACTTCTGTTAGCCAACCAACTGTCGAGAAGAATCTCAGCAACCGCTGCTTGGGCTACTCATCACAAACCAAAGATCAGTAACTCAAGTAATCCAGCAAATCCCACCAGACTTCCAAGGCAGCAACTCAGCCAAGAGGAGGTAAGAAAACTATTCCTTTCTTTCTCATCCATGTTTAAATTTGCAAAAACTTACTTTATTTGCAGGTCCCCTTATTTGGTCATCCGAAAGCGGCAAGTGCAACACCCAGTGCCAGACCACAGAATCCAAGAAATTGGGGCATAGTAAAAATTTATCAGTTTTCAATGATGATCATGGTCAAGTGAACGATTTTAACAGTGCTAAGACCCTAAACAACAAGTTGGAATAGAAATAAGTTATCAATTAGTTATAATCAAATAAAATTCATTAAAAAAAGTGAAGCTTAAAACTCTCTAAAAATCAACAGTTCAATCCCAAAAGAACAGGAAACAAAACAGAGTAAGCAGCTTGGTTAGCAACCCAAATGCACATGGGTTCCTTCTTCTGCTCAAGGCACTTGACTTGGTTGAGTATGAGTGCTGGAAAGAGGAAACTATTCGTAATTCGGAGTTGTTTATGGGGCAATTTCAACAGCATTCAGGTGAGGAGATGAGTGACGAAAGCGCATCCAAATCTAGAGTGATTAAATAAATATATTTACAAACATTATTATTGATGAGCTAAGATTCGTCAGATTAAGATCAGCTTATGAAAAATCAAGATGAATCCCATGCTCACAATCACACTATCAAAACCATAAAAAGATTTTTTCTAAATAAAATTAACGTCAGTTAAACTAATTTCTTAACGAAATTGTGTTTTTTATAATAAATAAATAAATTATCTTAGAAACACATTATTTATAAATAGCAAAAAAATAACAGATAAAACATTTACATTATTAAGACATCAATTCATGGAGATATAATAAAATATTGATAACTTTTTAATTACATTTGGTTAAATGCCACACAAAGCATGCTTGATGACTCTCAAATGATTTGCCCAATCACAATCAACCCTAACAATCCTATCAAGAATCCAAGTAAGCAATTCAGAGAATAACTAACTCTATTTTATAGTTACAAAAAAGAGAATCAGAATGTGTGCAAACACGTTTTGCTGCAATCCAAACAAGAATCCCACTGACTACAAAGGCTGGTCAAGGAGAAAGCTAAACAAAAATGGCTAGTTTATGTGGCTTTGTGATCTTTGCTCACAAGCATTCAAGAATAACTAGTACTGCACTGCTTGCTACCAGATTTATCTAAACTCTGGTGACTATGCAGAAACTGATGGCAAAGAATGGGTCCAATGCGAGAACTGCAATAAATGGGAGCACACGGATTGTGAAGTTATAAATGGCTTTGCTGAACTTCCAGAGAAACTACAATAAGATGGGTGGAAATATTTCTGCCCACTCTGTAGAAAGAAAAAGCCTTTAATTCAATCAGTCAAAATAGAAAGTAAATTCGAAATAAGGAACACTTTTAGAAATAAAGAAATATATAAGTTACCTTTTTGAATAAATTAACAAATATTAAATTAGCAAGTTATTTTATTTAATTAATGTTTATATATATATATATATATATATCTACTTTCGTAAGAAGAAGCAAAAGATATTTAATTTTATTACTTCATCCTAATCGCACTAAATAAATTATTAATTATTAGTAAATAGAAAAATACTCAAATAATTTAAATTAAAATTAAATGATCTTTTTACAATTATCAAACTTGATTTATGTCAGTTTCTAGAAATGAGTAATTTATAAATTTACTTCTATTATAAGTATAAGAATTTGAAAACTAGACATATATAATTTCTAAAAAATTGTGATTTATAAAATAAATAAAAATTACGAATAAATCTTATATTGATAGTTATAGAAAACTAATTTCATTTATATAACACATTATGAATAAATTTGTTTTTAAATTTTAATTAAACATATTAATATAAATAGTGGGACCAAGTAGTAAAAATAAATAACTTTTTTCTGCTTGGTCCCAAAATCTATAAATAAATAAAATTAATCAAACAAATTTCAAATTAATAATTATAAAAATATTATCATCAACATTTATTTATATTCATCTGTATTTTAAGAACTTAACAATTTCCAATTTTTACAGTAATATGACTGAATCTACGAAGCCTCTAGCAACGATCCCAATGAGACCAAGATTTCCCTAGTTGAATAAATTCCTGTTTTTAGCGCTGATCAATTAAACCAAGACTAAATAGAACCAAATAAGATTGATTTTGATTCTAAAGATTTTGACAAGATCCTCTCTGATCTTACTTCCACTCAAAAGCAAACCAACAATTACAGTACTAAGAGAATTTCAAGGCAAAAGCAATCTAATCTTCAGACTGACTTAGATTCTATAAAGTCAGATTCACTGAAAAAGGGAAGTTGAAGACTTGAAGCTCAAACCAAGGTACAAAAAGTCTAAATAAAGTAGATTTATCTAATGCTCTTGAAAATCATGTTTAAGAGAACTCAAAGTGTGCATCAACTCCAACTCATCAATCGAATTCAGAGAAAAAAACTGAAAGTTTTGCTCAAGTAATTGCTAGGTCAAAAATGACTACTAGACATGGCAAAGCTTCAGTCACTGCATCCAAGAAACTCTGAGCACTTAATTATCTAAACTTTAAAACATACAAATTAATTTTATTTTTTTGTTTAACCAAAGTTTGGTCGTTTTTATACATACTTTTAAAGTAATTTATGATAGTGTTATAGCATATAATTTTATAAATAAATTTTCAGTTTTTAAAACTAATTTTGAATTAATGACATCAAAATAGTTTAAATTAATTTAATCATCATACTTTAGAATTATAATCCTTTTTAAGTTCCTTGATAATAAATTCAAACTCATTGTCAGTTTACTGCGAATTGAAAATGCTATTATTTTTATTTTCCATTTTAAGTTTTACCATCCTCAGTTTCTCTCCAATATTTATGAGATCTAACTATGTCTTCTTTGGATTATTTCTCTTATCAAGCATCTTTCTTACCATGTTTTCTGAGTGATCTTTTATGAATTTACTTTAAAATTTCCTTCCACCAATATCTTCTTATTCAAAATCATCAGAATAATCATCATCAGGAATTTAAGGTGCAGCACCAATCTATGAAGTATGATTTTGTAGATTTAAACCAACTGTAAGTTAGGTTTGATTTTGAGAGTTAAGCATGTTTCTTTCTTTATTTACTCTTTCAACGTACTTTAAGAAATAAAAATATGAATGATTTATAAAAAGTGATTATATTATATATTTTTTAAATAATTACTTTAACTTCATCTTTTATAAATTTTCCAGTTCAAGTTTCTCCTTATCAATTGGTAGTAGATCATCTCCTTGAATATAAATAAAATATAAATTGTTTTAAATATTGAAATAAAATATATTATACTTAGAAAATACTGTTATATATTAGAAATAGTAAATAAGTCGAAAATTCTTTAAAATAAAGGATTAAATATCTAGAACATTATTTGTAAATAATAATTATTAATTCATTTATTATCAAAGTAACTTTAATTCTTACCTAAAAATCTTTAGTTAATAAAAAATTTATTAAGTCAAACTCTAACAACCAGCATTATATAATTTAATATAAAAAAAATTAAAACTAAATACATTCTGATTCATGAATTTTCATATCTATTTCTAAATTTTCTTTTCTTAATTTATGGAAATCTGATTTTATTGCTATCATCGTCTTTATCATATTTAATAGTCATGCTTTCTACTTTCTCCATTTCAGCATCTACAGCTGGTGAGTTTTTGGAGTTATTTTTAATTATATTGATAACCTCATTCATGTTAAATCTTTTATCACCAGGCTTAAACCTTATTATACATTTATAGAATTAAAGATGATGATAGGTTAATATTAAGTTTTATGTAAAATTTATTAATTAATTTCATAAATTTCATATATAATAATTTCTTTATAAGAGAAATTACCAGCCATATAATCTAAAAAAAACAAATCTTGTTATTACTTTAATCATAAATTTATACTATCAATTTTTTTAATTGAATCAAAACCCCAAAACCCTTTCAGTAGTTTGAATGAGTTTTTGATTGATAAAAGTAGACTATTAGAGCATACTTTATTAGGGTTTTAATAGGGTTTATGAAGGGTTTAATGTTAAAATATTAGTAATTTAAGTGAGTAGAAGAAGCAAGTTTTTAAAATATTTCACACAAACATAAGCTTAGAGTCATGTGGCAATTCTCTGAATTTTATCTCTCTAAGTTTTAGTCTGATTTTTTTCTATTTTTAATTAATTCTCTTAGCTTGGCTTGATAATTGTAGAGTATGCAAGTTCCCTGAGACCTCCATTTATTTTATTTTTATCGAGATATTGCCTGATTCTTTACTTAGAATCTCTCTCACCCTTGCAGCTAAAGTAATCGTTTCTTGGCATGTCGCTCTCTATTATTATTACTGCTAGAGCCCAGATATCCCATTAAGTGTCTCCATCTCTCCATTCCTCTCTCTCTGGGAAATATCCATGAGTACCGTTTACATTTACCAAGGCAGGGACTTGCACTCTTTGAGCTCTGTTAAAATCAATAATATAAACTCTACGAAGCTGAATGTTTATCGTGATGTTCTCTGGCTTTAAGTCTCTATGAACATAACCAAGCTTGTGAAGCTCTTCAATCCCCTCAACTATCTGCTATACTATCTAGCCTATTATCTCTGACATCTATTGTCAGATAAGAATTCTCTGTAAGTCATTTCAAGTAAAGGAAGCCTGAAGGCTACATGATCTTTACCAAGTAAAATAGCATCAAGCTAGATGATATGCCTGCACTCATTTAACTTTGCCTTTTAAAGAGCATAATACTCATTAGCAAATTCCATTTGGAACTTGTCATCAGCAAGGAAGTAATTGAAAGGATATATCTTGTAAGCATATTAGTCATCTGTAATGACTCTCTTCTCTATTTTTTCTTCAAGAGTGAGGTAACTTTCTAGGCAAGAATCTAAGTCAATAATTTTAAATATAGGAATCTTTATTGACTCTATTTTAACCATGATTTTATTGATCTCAGAAACTGGAAAGTTCTTGACTGATTTCTTCATTTTAACTTACTTCTACACTTCAACTCTAAGAGACTCCACTGGGTTTCTTGATCTTCTCTGTTATAGGAATTTATTCCCTGTAGGTTCATGATAAAGACAAAACTTTGATTGTGCTTTTTCTTTAAGTGCACTTTGAGGTCTCTTGTATGAGAATATGGCTTCTCACAGAACTCACAGACATACTTCCCATCTTTCTTTTAATGCTTGAGATATAACCTTGGCATATCGTTGTGTATATCTCTCAAGTGTCTCTTACTTGTAAGGCAAAACTTTATTGTATTATTTGCATTAATAGTCAACTTTGGCTGGTATTTATTAATACTCTATGGTGGGTTGTTTAACCTCCTCCTCAATTTGCACAGCTTCTATGATGACCTCCTACTTAACTTATATTTAAATCTCAAAGCTAGACTGGTCAAAGTTGTCATAAGTAGGCTCCCACTGAGTACAAGCGTCTCTGGTCTCTACTTTTCTTGGTTGCTGGAATGATAATTTTTATTGACTTTACTCAAGTAATGCCGCTCTTCTCAAAAGGTTAGCGCTCATTTTAGTTTGCTGATATATTTTATTATAAATAATGATAAAATCTACCTTGATAAACTATAATAGTCGAGTATAAGACACTCTTGTAGATTCTCGGCTGTGAGGTAAGAAAATTAAATGACCATAGAAGACTGTTAGTTTACATAATTTATGAGAATATTATACATTTTAGTAAATTAAAATACTCCTAATGAAGTTTTGTTTCTCTAGGAGGTCCTCCAAATCAAGTTTGAATTTAATTTGGAGGTAAAGTTATTAAACATTTTTATTTTTAATATGCTCCTAATTAAGTTTAATCCTTAAAATTTAACTTTTAATAAAATTTGAACTTAATTAGGAGGACCTCCTAAAATTATTAAACATTATTAGGAGCAATTTAATGGAGATAGATTGATAAAAATCTGTGAAACTTGGAGCAAGTTTTTCAATGCTTCTCCGCATATCTTTTCAAGGTTGACCTCCAGTAGGTCTTCCCTATTTAGTAGTAAGATTTTAATAAACTTAGAATGGATATCCATAATTTTAAATTTCATTAACATTTCTAGAAAGAGGAAGCAAGATGGAGTCTATGAATGATGCAATGAAGAGAATTTAATCTCAAGATTTAATAGGAAAATTTCGAAGTAAAGAGGACCTTTATAGATATTTGGTATAGCAAGGT
The DNA here is from genome assembly GCA_000711775.1 of Oxytricha trifallax. Taxonomy (NCBI): domain Eukaryota; phylum Ciliophora; class Spirotrichea; order Sporadotrichida; family Oxytrichidae; genus Oxytricha; species Oxytricha trifallax. Next base: position 70,285 of record ARYC01001207.1, on the reverse strand, counting down.
AAGTTCTTAAGTAAGATTAATAAATCCATTATAGTTGGATTGTTCTTGCCAACTTAGGAGGGAACTAAAATCTCATTCTTAAAAGCCTTACTTAGTGAAGAGAAAAAAGCTTTTAAGTCTAATGAAATTAGGATGATAAAGATACCTAACTACCCTGAAATATCAGTGACAATATATGACGATGCTATGAGCGATCCAGACGTGGCTATCTACCTTCCATCAAAGCTACAGCTCTCTAATAAGTTGCCAGAGAGAAACTTCTTCTTTGGTTTCCTTGGAACTCTGAAACCTGAGTACTTAAATGAAGTAATTTAAAAAGCTCACAAGAAACGCTACAGCATCTCTCCTGAAGAAAAAGAGAAGCAAGGTATTAAAATAAGTGACACTTGGTTGTAGGAACTTCAAAAGCATCCTTTCATCTCAAGTAAGCTTAGTCATACAATTTTATAGAAAAACCTGGTACCGCTATATACTTGATAAAAGAGCGCTGCAAGTTAAACAGAGAGAGAAAGTCTCAAGTAAAACATGAATTGAGTAAGAGGCTCTTCAAAGACTTATAAAAGCCAGAAGAGATGACCATAGATGCAGGATCTGGCACTAAGAGAAGAAACATAAGCCCAAGCAAGCCTTTAGAGGAAGAAAAGAAAGAGAAGCCAAATCCCTTTACGGGAAAATTTAATATGTGAACTTATTCATTCGTTTAAATCTAAAACTTATTTATAAACACAAAATCTCCCTTCTCTTGCGCATACTTTAGCTTTATCATCGCTGACTCTCTTAGCAGCACTCTTAATAAAATCGACTGTATCTATCTTCAGATCGTGCATCAAGTGATAGAGTAGAAGTTTCTTGTAGTGGCCTTTCAATAACCCCCAATATAATTCAATTCCATTGAACTGAGGACTGTAAGGAACATTAAATTCAGGTGCTATATTTAGTCTTTCATATTCCTTTCTTTTGTCTTTAGTTTTATGGACAGATAAGTTGTCTACAAACAGAATAATCTCTTAGTCGGCGTACTAATCTCTGAGTTATTGCAAGAACTTTATGTATTATTCGGTCTTTATTGAGCGATGGTGGATAACATAAGTCTCGAGGCTATTATCTTCGCTTATTCCACCAAGAATAGCATGAGTTTACACCTTAACCTTTTAGTCATATACCTCTATGTTGCTGTATCTTATATACCAAGACCTTGATATGAAGGTATTAAACGTGAATATTGCCTCATCAGCGTGAATGAACTTAATGTTATTAGTAATAGCCCTCTACATCTAATTGAATATATAATTTAAATTATCCTTATAAAATGGAACATTAAAGTCAATCACTCTCTAATAAAAACCCCAAAACCCCTTAGTGAGGTTTATAAGTGCTTTGATTTGTAGGGTATAGTTGGGGTCTTTTGGGGTTAGTAGATAAATTAGGTCAAATTGCAAAATGAGAAATAGAAATTAGCGAAATTTAGGGTCTATTTATGATGAGTAATATTTAGATTTACTCCTTATGCTTAGGTATGGTACGAGTATTAATATAGACTTAGCCAAACATGTACTAAATTATGCTTCTATAGCAAAGTTATTACGCAAGAGTGCCTCAACTGTTAGGTATCATTGCTTGCTAGCTGTTTAGCATTATAACTCTGGTTCTTGAACGCATCCTGCAAGAAAATAAAAGTTCTCTCAGGCTCATATTGACTTCCTCTGTGACTCGAAGACTTTGAAGTATTGTGCACACTTTCTATTAGACTAGGGAGCTGTTATGTTTCATCGTAGGTTTCCTGACATGGGTATTTCTCCTTTGACTATAGCCAATATTTATAGAAGAAATGGTATTACTTTCAAGACTGTCAAGAGAGTGAAGAGAGTGATTGATTTTACAGTGCCATTTTATAGTAATAATTTAAACTATATATATGATTAAATGCAGAAGCTATTGCTAATAACATCAAGTTCATGCACGTTGATGAAGCTGTGTTTACGTTCAACACCTTTATTAATAAGTCTTGGTACAAGAAGTACGATAATATAGAAGTGTATGACTAAAATGTTAAGGTTGTCATTGCAATTTTAGCAGGTATTAGTGAAGACTCTGGCTTAGAAAGTTATGTTATTCATCCTCGCTCTATTAAGCGAGAGTAGTACATAGAGTTCCTACATAAGCTGAGAGATAAATACAATGATTAAGAGATCATCCTGTTGTTGACAACCTCTCAGTTCATAAGACTAAGGAGTCTATTAAAGCTTATGAAGAGTTAAACATTACTCCTGTATACAATGTTGCTTACACCCCTTAATTTAATGGAATTGAATTCTACTGGAGTTTAATAAAGACCCACTACAAGAAACTGCTGCTATATCAACTAGTGCACGACTTGCCTAAAGATACAGTAGACTTGATTCAGAGTAGCTGCAAGAGAGTAAGCATAGATAAGACAACAGTTTGTGCGAGAGAAGGAAGAATGAATGTTTATAAATAAGTTTTAGATTTAAATGAATGAATTAGTTCACATATTAAATTAATCCAGAAAGGGATTAGGCTTATCCTTCTTCTCCTCTTCTTATGGCTTGCTTGGGCCCATATTTCTTCTTTTAGTGCCAGCTCCTGCATCTATGTTTATTTCATTTGGCTTTTTTAAACATCTTTATATAGTCTCTTGCTCACTTCATGAATGGTCTAAGACTTTCTCTCTCTGTGTACCTTTGCATGTTCTTTCATTAGAAATATACCAGTTCCAGGTTTCCCTAAAGAGTTATAAATCAAAGCTTTCTAGAAAGGAAATGGATGCTTCTTAAGCTCTGTGAGCCAGGTCTCGCTTATAAGTATGCCTTGCTTCTTTTAATCTTCAGGAGAAATTGAATAGCGTATCTTGTGAGCTTCTTCAATGATTTCTCTGAGGTAACTATCTCTTAAAGTGCCAAGAACACCAAAGAAGAAGCTCCTTTCTGGAAGCTTGTTAGAGAGTTATTTCTTGGTAGGAAGATAAACTACCACCTCTTCATCTTACATCGCATCCTTGTAAAGATTAGTGAATGAAATCTCTGGGTAGTTTGGTATTTCTATCAACTTAATTTCATTGTTTTTGAAGGCTTTCTTCTCATCACAGAGTATCACTTTTAAGAATGAGATTTTGGTACCTTCCATTGTTGAAAGGAATAAACCCACTATAGTTTATGATTAAGTATATGTCATACGCTTACAATGCTGAGTGAGGTATCGATAGAGATCTTCCTTGCTTCTAAATCTTGAGATCATTTCTTAAGCTTCAACTCTCTTCATTGCAGTATTTATAGATTCCATCCTTGCTCCTTCTCTTATTATTGAATTTCAAATTTTTATATATAAAGTTCTGGATCCTACTGTTAAAAATCTTAGTATTAAATATGGGCATCTTATAGGAGGTCAACCTGGTAAGGATAGGTGGAGAAAGTTGGCAGAGGCTGTAACAAACTTCAGAGATGGAGCTCCATTTTTATCAATTTAGTTCAATTAAATTAGCACTAAATTTGTTTAAATTTGATTTGTCCCGGTACTAAATTCGTTTAAATTTAATTGGTACCAATTTAATAGTACCAATACTTAATTAGTACCTAGTTTTAAACTAATAAGGTTTTTAATGGAAAAGTTCCAAAATGGTTAAAACCTAATTGGTACCATAAAAATATTAAGCATAAAATTAGAAAATTTATAACTATAAACTAAGTATAAATATGATGTCTAACACCTAAGAATCAACCATTGTTGTTGCAGTGCCAGCTCCTATACAAAGTCAATATAGCCAGTGAGGTTTTTACTTATTAATAATAGAAATTTAAATTTGAATTTAAACATGCGGCTAACTTAAATCGTAAGGCAGTTTCTCTTGGAACAGGTTAATCATTGCTCAACTTTGGCTTCCTCCAAGAAACCAGAAGTAATTTATATTGAAAAGGAGGTAGAGCTAAGAGCTCTAGAGTTTGAAGCTGAGGTCTTTAAAGTTTAAGTTTAAAACAAGAAGTAGATTGCAGAGATGGGAGTTTAAACATATGTTAAATTGGTTGAGGAAGATAAGGAACAGATATCAATAGAATAAATTAAAACATTTTAATGTGAAGACTGCTAAAATTTCTTCTCAACTGAGTCTAGCTTGAAGAGACACATCAAAGAGGTACACTCTGGTAGAGCTAAGATCTACTTCAAGCATGATAAAGTAGATGGTAGATATTAATGCACTACTTGCATGAAATCTTATACTCACTCAACAAAAGTAAAGAGACATATGCAAAAGCATCATTTAAGCGAATTCCTGATTAAAGATGAGGAAACTTAAAAGCTTGTACCTGCTAAAAGAAAAAATAACTCTCTTGAGTCACAAAAAGAACAGTAGGAGAGACTTAAGAGATAGAAGCGGTTGGAGTCGATGAACCAACCAGCAAATGGTATGTATATAGCATGCTTATAAGAGAGAGCAATGTATATACCTGCATTAAATGCAGTCGACATAAGCGGCTGTATTGAAAACTATTTGAATATTGACGTACCTAACAAGGTAAAACTTATAGTTGTTGACGAATTCGCTTACAAGGTATATCCATTCAAGTATCTTTGCAAATGAATACATAGTACTGAGAGAAGCTTAAAAAAGATAATGCAAGAACTTAGCTAAGCTCGACGGAGTTATACTTGGTCATGGTTTTATTGCTTTGAGACTCAAGAAGTTTGAAATGGCTCTAAGAGAGTATCTCTACCATAATAGATATCCTGATTATTTGAATGAGATACTCACAGATATGACTAAGGGTGTGAAGGAGCTCCATGATCTAGGGTATGTTCATAGAGATTTGAAGCCAGAAAATGTAATGCTAAAACTCTGTCCTTTAGAAGTAGTAGTCATAGATTTCAACAGAGCAATAAGACAAGAGATAGTGACTTTAGCAAAGGTGCTTGGCACACCTGGATACTTTCCAATCAGGGAGAAGTGGACTAATGGCTCTGTTTAATGGGATGTTTGGGCAGTTGCTGCAATTATCTTAGAGTGCGATATGGAAAGTATGTCTTACTTTGGAACAAAACATGAGAAATAATCAATAAGTTTGGCTGCTAAACATATTAAGCAAGATGAAATATGGAATGAAATTAAGAATATAGTTGAGATGGTCATCGTAAAAGCTCCAGCATATCCAAGATAATCATTGGATGATATACTAGAACAACTACAGACTGCTAAATTCAAGAGGTATCACAAAGATAAGTAGATAAAATTTGTTTGAATTAAGTACAGTAATACTCATTAAATATTCATTAAATTCATATAAAACCTGCATTTCTCTACTAACCCCAATAAGACCCCAACTATACCCTACAAATCAAAGCACTTATAAACCTCACTAAGGGGTTTTGGGGTTTTGAATGCGATTGATTGTCTTGTAAGATATTCCGTTCTTTTTATATATGTTGGCTATCGATTAAGCAGATATGCGAAGCTCAGGAAATTGGCGATGAAACATCACAGCCCTCTAGGCTAGAGAAAAATGAGCCCAGTATTTAAGAGTCTTATCATTAATAAGATAATCAATATGATGCTGCTAAAACTTTGAGGGTATCTTAGGCTTAGATCTAAGTTGCTATTTCTTTAAATTCAATGCTAATAGACAGTGAGACCTTACAGTTGCAGGAGATTTATTGAGTAGCCTTGCTATAGAAGTGTAATTTAGGATAGGCTTGAGTTGATCATTATATTCATCACATCCATATCGCAACTTAAACAATAAATCTATATACACACTGTCATAAACGACCCCAAACCTCGCATTTAATCACTTAAATTACTAATATTTAAACATTAAAGCACTACATAAATTCTATTAAAACCCTAATAAAGTATGCACTAATAGTCTACTATTATAAATCAAAAACTCAACCAAACTACTGAAATGGTTATGGGGTTTTGATTCATCTGTTATTTCTATTATTACCCTATTTTAAAAATATTTTACTTAATAGTTAGTGTTTTTTACAGGTTGTTACTAGAGATACACTGTATATACATTGTGAGGTAGTTCAACAGTAAGATACTCAATAAGTGCAGATGTAACAAAATTTCACGGAATCTACTAAAATCATACAGATATCAGCTAACCTACGGAAATACAAATTGAAGAGCACGAAATCACTTTTTGTATGAAATGTTCAGTATACAATGTACTTTACAAATCGCGCAAAGAGGGAGGTTCACCTTTACAGAATCTAATATCATAGTAATTTATCAAAATACTGCTTATTAAAAACACATATCTTTATTATATACTACTTATATCAGATTATTAATTTTCAAATTTACTTATAAAACGAAATTTTTACCTTACCTATTTTTTAATTATAATAACAATTTATATTGAAGTGAAACAATTTTAACTTCAAAAAGATTTTAGATTTAAAATAGAATTTAACCATTAATCAACAAATTCAATACAAAAATAATTTATTTTTGTGAAGAAAAAAAATTTTTAATTCTTAAATCAGAATTACTTATCAAATAAGAATAAATCTATTAACTTGTTTATTTTTTTATCATTGATAAACTATTTAAATAATGAATAAATTTAGAAAAAAGATGCCCAATTTTTTACTTTCCATCATTTAAATCTTTAAAATAATATAACATTAGTTCATCAGACTACTCTCCGTTTATTGGTTCTTCCTCTTGATGAAATATCTCATTATTTATAATTTCTGAAATAACTGATCTAAGAAATTTTTACTTATGAGTATGCATAAATTGAGAAATGTTATTATGGTTGCTTGTGTGATTATGTCCAGCAAACGACGTTGAATTGCTACTTTACCTGCTTAATGTTAAATTATCAATAATTTTTATAAATTAAATTAAAAAATACTTCAAAAATTGTGCACTATTTCAGAATTAAATATTTGAATGCCATTTTAGAAACTTATTTGGTTGTTATTCATTTATTTTTATACATTTAGTATCCTTTTTCTTGTAATTAGTCCCAAATGATGAAGAAAAATGAAATTGAAAATTATTAGATAAAACTAATTACTTATAAATTCACTCATTATTTAAAACCATACTTATTAAGCTTTCAATTTCATTCTTCAAGCTAGCTAGAACTATAATTTATATCATTTTCTTCTATCTTAGGCGAAGTCTCATAGTAATTTTCTTCTAATTTACCATATTTGCTTTCTTATTGGAAGTAGCTTGACCTCATAAGTGGCACATCCTTAAACTCAATTAACTACTCCAAATTAAACCCACCACTGTTGCTCATTTGTGAAAATTAGGCAGTTCCTTTTTTGACTAGTGGATCCTACCTTCTTGAATTCAAATCACTCTAATACTTCAAAAATTGAATGTTTAGCTTATTTATAGTGCAAGCTATCTTATTCACTCTATCTTCGATTTGCTAACCATCTTCAGTAAAAATATAAGATCTATGAGTCTTTTATTAATTAGTCAGTGTATGCTAACGTTAGCTACTGTTTTGTTAGTTGTCTTCAGAAATATTTATAAGTTTACTGTTCAATCGAGAAGATAAGTAAGTTCTCTGAGTTTCTTCTTTGAAATCTTCAGATATGATATTGTTCAGATTTATGAGATTCAGAGGCAGTATTACTAAGGAATTCTTCTAATATTATCACGCTTAATATCTACTTGTTTACTCAGTTTCTAAAACTAATTTTGTCTCCTTGCTTAAATAATGCGAATACTATCACTAACTTGGTAAGGAGACTATTCCCTTTACTGTGCATAATTCTGTTGTTATTTTTAGGTTGATTAGCTTTATATAGAAAAACTTGCTTGTGTTTTCTTTGTTCCAGGACTTAGAAACTATTGAGTAAAGTTTGTACTTAAAGAGTTTTATTGAGTAGGTGTAGCTAGATTGCTATTATTGCTTGCTGCTTTTCTTCCTTATCTTAATTCAATTAACATGTCCTTTGTAATGCTTGTTTTGCTCTTTTCACTTATCTCTTCTTAAACTCTGTTGGCAATTTTAATTATGGGAATAAGAAAATATATATAAATATTATCAGCAATGGAGAAAGTCAAATTATAAGGACGAATTATCAAAACTCTATGGCATTTTTATTTTCCAATTAAATTAAACCAATTATTATTTGATTCAGGGGTTTAGTTCTTATTTCTTCGCTTTGATATAATTTTATCAAGATAGTTAACAGAGCTTTTAACTGAATATATCTTTGTTGCTTCACTCAATCCTCTGTTAAAACTGAATTTCAATTATTGTTATTGCTGTATTTGTTGATTATTGCTAGATGTAAATGATAGGTATTTCGTGTTGCCTAAATTTCTTCTATGAAAAAAGCCCTTATTTTAAGACAGAATTTATGAATTTTCAAGTGATCCAATATTTTCTCTCTTGCTAAATGCCGTAATTGCCTTTTAATAATATAAAAAAGAATTTTTAAACTTTTCTACATTAAACATGAATTGAGTATTGCTGTTATAGTCTGAGCTCTTGCATTTATCATCTCTTATTCTTTTCTATTTATGGCCGTATATATTTGCTGGAGAGTAATTTTAATATGCATAAGGATCTACTGGAGATGTGAGGCCAGTATTAGACTATTTCTTAGTATCAAAATTGAACTTCCTGAAACCTCCAGTTGTAGAAGGTGGCTTTGAAGTAATAATAAATATATCTGAATTAGTCACACTGGGTAGCTTAAAATTTTTATGACGTTTTTAATCCAAATAATTATCAATATGGCCTTGTTCCTTATCAATTTGCTTCCACTGCCTCATCTATTGATTTAATGACTATTATATTTACTGAATTTCATCTATTTATACTTAACTCTTATCAAATTGTTGATTGTTTTATGCTGGAGAATTATTTTAACTGTCTGAATTTAAAAAACTGTTTTTCTGACGGTTAATCGAGACTGATTTTTGCTTTGGCCCAACACCTCGTTTTGACCAAAATTTTCTATCGACTTAGTCATTTTAATATTAAAATTTTAGTTTTTCGTATTCTTAAAGCTACTTAGTTTGCTATTACAGTTACATTATTTATATTTGTTATTAATTCTGTTATTATTTAATTTATTATTGCCAAAGTTAAAATTCATCAAGAAAAAACTACATAAAATATAAAGCAGGTTTTTAAAGTTTAAGTAAAACAGTTATTTAAAAAAATGTATTTATTTAATTGATTATACTAACTATAAAAGCAAGAATAATAGTTTTTAATGATTTTTTATTATGGATCTTAAAATTAATATTATATTAGATACATATATTATTCATTAAAAATATAAAAAATTGTTCTGATTTAATTATATACTCTTAACTAGTTGGTGCTAATTTGAAATTGAATAATTAATTTTATTATAATTTTACCTTATAAATCAAACATTAGCAGTATTATTAATTTTAATTATTATTATTTAAATTTGAGATCTTTTATTAATTTTAAGTGAGATACTTAATTTTATCTTGTAAATTTTCTAATAGATTTTAATTTTATAATTCTGAAGAAGCTTCACACATTAATGTGCTAGTTTATTCAAATTATTATAGAGCCATTTATTATTGATTCAAAAACTCATATTCTTTACCGACCCCGAGTTTACATTCAAAAATAAAATAATGCAAGAATAGTGATATAATTTTTCAATTTAATGAATTAATTTTAATTCTATGAGTATTTTAAATAAATCAGGACAAGCCTTTAATTCAATAAGTTAAGCGTTTTATTTTATGTCAGTTTCAGATGTTTAGTTACTGCTTTAATAAATGAAATCTTGAATTTCTTGATCACATTCTAAATAATATTTTAGAGCTTGATCATGCCTAAAATAAATATTATTAATATTTACATTTGAGTATTTGATAACATCAGAGACATATTTATCATGATTTAGATTCTTGAGACACTAAAAATAAAAAGGTTTTTTAATTTTGATAGAAATCGTACAGTTAATTTTATTTTATTTGGCAATTCTTAGTTTGAGTGGCTATCACATTAAGATATTCATATGAAAGCGCCTGTCTGTAGTACTTTAGAGCTTACTGAATAAACTGTTCCTATAAATGGACAACTTTATAGTTAACTGTAAAATCTTACTGCTTGCATAAGAGCCCTAAATTCAGATAGACGATAGATAAAAGTTTAATTTTTGTGTTTATAGCATGACTACTCTTCATCAAAGGATCTTTGCTTTTTTCCATAAAGAGGAGAGTGAATTCTGCTTTATTTAGCAGATCTCGAGCTCTCTGGTGTTTATTTTGCTTAATAAACGTTTGGGCGTTGTAAATAATTTTTAGAATGAATTTCTCTATTAATTGCAAATTCTAAGATTTTTAATCATGAGGTTGCATCTCAGGGTAAGTCTGATGTTGGTTAATAAGTTACAAATTTGCATTTAGGTGTTGCTTAGTAGTGATATCTTAATTAAAATTCTAGCAAGCTCTGCTCATTTTTATTAATTCTATTAAAGTAAAATCATAATTTCTACAATTTCGACTATCATAATGAGACTTATACCCTACTACTCACTTGTAAATAGATATTTAATAAGTGATGAAATAAATAATTCTTAATTATGTTTTGATTGATTTATCAATCAAGAGGTGGCCACATATTTATTAGTAATTTTTTGCCTTCTTCATTAAGCCAAAGATTGATAGAGTCCTGCATGTAGTATTGATTGTCATTTCCCCATTTATCTATAAGCTTTTGTTTTCTATCGATGTCTTAAATCTTTAACTGGCCAAAAATTTTGACTACTTTCGAGCTTATATTACCTTTTTCTAATATTTCTCTTGTTGATCCTGCATAATACTTCTTGAGTTGCTTAATTTTAGGGAATATTAAACCTTCTAGTTGCGCATAAGCGAAATAAGAATAACATTCCTCTGGACTGAGAGCATCTTTAAAGCTTGACAAAGAGACCAATTGAATGTTTAATAGCCATCTCTAGATTCCATAAAATACTTTCATAAAAACTTAAACTTAATCTTTGGCATCATCGTATTAAATTAATTGCTGCTTTTCTTTGTCTATCATGGCTTTTGCAGGTTTAAGGTCTAATTAGTTGCCCTATGAGTTATTCTGTTCTGTGATTGGCTTGGATTTATGTAACAAAACATGACTTGATAAGTTATACATCCAATTTAGATTATCAAATTATGTTATACCATTAAGGTAATACTTCATTTTACCGGTATCTGGGCTTTGTAAAGCATAAATCTCTTGATAAACTACAAATTCTGGCTTATCTTTATATAAAGTTGAAAATGGATGCAGAGAGAGTTTATCTTGGAATCCTTAACTTTCATAAGTTGCCTTCATTTTATTGGTTTATTTAATTTCATTGCCATTTGTATCGAATATTGGCATTTTCTTGCTAGATTTTCTCAGAGGCCACTGATTATAATTTATTGCAAGACTTATTCTTGTTCTGATGTTGGCATTGAAATCTTTTCACTTGCCAAGTTAATTTTCTAGTTTTCTTCAAATCCTAGGTCTTAGTCAAAGAATTTGAAAATTTTTTTCAAAATTAAGCAGAATTAACTAATAAAAAGGAGTTAATTTTGACAATAATTAATATTATATCTACTCTTTTTAACTTGATATGTAATAATTTAAGAAATCTATGTCTTTTACTCTGAAGTTTTAATTCTATTAAGTTGAAATAATGATTGATAAATAATTCGCCTGATTTATTGTTTAATTGATCGGCTATTTTACATTACAGATAAAACAGTATAATCAATTGTATAAGGGAGATATATAAAAATAATCAGTAAAATTAAATCATAAGTATTTAATTACAAAAGTTTTAGCATTTGTGTTTCCTCGCGCTTGATATTATTCATTAGTATTATCTACAAATATCTCGTCACAATTTCTATCCCTAACATGATTTCGTTGAAGTTATTACTTTTCAAACAAACACTATTAGTCTTTAAATTCTATATTAAATTATCATACTCTCAACTTGTGTAATTCTGTCTAAATGAATTAATATTTAGTTTTCATTGTGAAATCTCTTGTATTTTTAAGGATTTTCAAATGAGTATTCCTCTTAATTCTTGTAGAATTTCTTTGATAGTCTTGAGAGTATTCGCAAATTAAACCCCAAGAATGTAATTATTTTAGAAAAAATAGTAAAGGGTATTTAAAATAAAAATTAATTAATAAAAACTAAATTAAAAACCTATGTACGCATAGTATAATGTTAAACTTTTAATCATACTATCAAGGGTTCAATTCTCTTTAGTTAACTTTTTTTTATCATATATAAAAGAGTTAATTAATAAACATTAGTGTTTAACTTTAATCTTAAATTATATATCATCCATATTTTGCCAAAATTTTACTAATGGGGTTTTATAATTAAATTTTAATTTAAATCTTAATCATACTTCTAAGTAAGTACTAATAATATCTATAATTTTTTTAATAAATATTTTCTAAAACTGCAAACATAAGAAATGAACCTCTTTCATAGCTTTATCCTGTAATTTATTATCAAGACAAAACCTGTACCTTTTCTTCTCATAACTCAAGTATTCGTACTTATATATTTTATTTTGTTATTCATCCTCAGCATCTACAATCTCATTATTTTTGTCGTTAACAAAAGTAAAGTAATCGCTCATAAGCTTTGCATACATAATAAGATCACTCTTATCACTCTACCATCTAGATCTTTGCTCTTTGATTTATGAAGTGCTATCATACTCTTCTCTCTAATTTACTTGGCTAGAGACTTCATTTGAGATTCTTTCTTTTAAACATCAATAGAAGTAATTAAGTTTCTGTTGATGCATAAACTATTCTTATCTTCATCGTCTGAGTCATCTCCTATTAGCTCAGTTTCTTTGAAGTCTTGAGGAATGAAGATCTCTAATACACTCATGCAAGCTACAATCATAATTGCATATCTCAACAAGCCATACTTAGCACTTACTACTAGCATCTTACCGAATTTAGGGGATATTGGTATTTTTGAAAGTAATAGACCTTATTAGTTAATAGTTGTTGGATCTCTTTTCCAAGATTGAAAAGTATCTCTACCAGGCTATAAATACTCATCTATGTCATTGGAAGTTTGGTTCAGAAGTTTTTGCGAGTTATCCATGTCTAGAGCACCAAGAATACATAGTTACTTAATAGCTGCTTTCAACGCAATGGAGGGTGGCTTTGTAACATAAGGAAATCTAATTAAGTCCTCATCACCCATTGATTTCAATTGTAAAAGAGTTTATTCCAAAGGTGTCTTGACTATCTCTGGCTAACTGTATTTCTCTAATTTAGAAAACAGAGCACTGGAATATAATCTATAGCAGTGACCAGGACCTGTTCTACCTGCTCTACCAGCTCTTTACTCAGCTGATGCTTAGGAGATCCACTCTACCTTGAACTAAGATAATTGAAGTTTCTTGTCAAACACCTTTTCCTTTGCTCTGCCAGAGTCTATAACATATCTTATGTTTGGGATTGTAACCGAGGTTTCAGCAACATTTGTTGAAATAACTATTAATCTATGGCATGGCTTGGGGTTTTATAAAACTTTGTACTTATCAGGATTTATAAAAAAAATAAGATGCTAATATTATAATAACAAATCTATTATTATAACTATGAATAGAGTGCCATGACTTGAACTCTTAAGACTTCTTCTGTCTTTTCATTAGCATACATGCTATAATCTTCAAACATCTCTTCTGATTGTTAAGATTCAGATCTTTATCTCTTCTTACCTGCTAATCTACCAGCATTCCTGCTTATAGTAAACAGAAGTTATTTTGACATGCAATAACCTTAATTATTTTTATAGTTCAAAACTTGATCTTTTGTAAAGGTACATAATTTCCTTCTTACCTCTTACGAATACTAAAATCCCTCCTTATGGAAGATTTTTATGTATCTTGACTACTTTCCTATACGCTTCCTCTCCATATTCATCCTTGGTTACTTTATTGTAATGTATTGACACTGGAAATTATCTTGCCTCAACTTTGATAACTTAAGGTTCTTTATTTGGAAAAAGTCTCTTGTTTTCTCTGAAATCTTCAACTCTGAGAGTAGCACTCATAATAATTAACCTCAAAGGATGAGTTTCAAACTTCCCTTCCTTCCTTTCTTTATAGGCCATCTCACATCTCGCTTCAGAGATTCTATTTAATAAACTGACTAGAATATCTGAGTTTAAACTTCTTTCATGAGCCTCATCAATCACGATTACAGAGTAGTGCTTCAATAAGAAATCAACTTCGATTTCTTTAAGTAAGATACCGTCTGTCATGAATTTAATTTAGGTCGTATCTCTTGAAAAGAACTCAGAGTCGTACCTGATTTGATAGCCAACTATATCTCCCAATTTGGAACCTACTTCGTCTGAGACTCAATTATAATTAATTAATACAGCAAATTTGACAATTTATAAAAATCTAATGACTGTTATAGTTAGGTTAATGACTTTAAATTATACATTTATTTCATTTTATAATTGGGATACTTCAATTCACTTTGATATAAATTTTTATTTGTTTGTGGCATTCATAAATAATTATGGTATTTAACTAGATTTACCACTTCCCATCTCTCCACATACAATGATAACAATCTAATTTTCAACACTTTCCATGATTCCTCGCTCATAATTGACTATGGGCAATTGGTTATCTTTCTAGCTTTTACCATCATCCATTACTACATTTGACTCTTTCCTTACTATAGTTACTACATTCTTGCCTTGAAAATGGTCTTTATCTTGTTTATTAATAAATGTGAGCTTTTCATTAAAATCTCTGAGTTTCTTCTTCTCCTCCTCATCAGAATCAACTTGTTAGTCTAATTGCTCCTAAAGTTTACGTTTCATTTGCCTGATAGCATCCTTCATGTCCTCGTAATTTTATTCTACTTTCTCTCTAGTTTCCTTCTCTATTACAGGCTTCTCGATTATTGCTTGTCTAACTGCTTACTTTTATGCATCCTGTTCGATATCAACTTCCTCAACATCTTCTTCAATTTGTTTCTCAGGTTTAGGCTTGCCATCAAATGACTTTCTCCTCTCTGACCCCATAAACTTCGTGCTCAGCATCTTATCATAATTCTTAACCTTGATATCATCTTTATGTTGCAGTAGTGACGACAATATATCCTTCATCTTCTCCTACTTGGCTTTCTTGTCAAGAACTTTCCGCAACTTCTTCTTTTCTCTTTCTTAAAGCTTGGCTGATAGCTTTTTAGCATCTACGGATTTCTTTTTTTAAATTAGGTCTTTTGCGTTTGTCTAAATAAGATTGAATTAGTTTATTTACAAGGAATTTGTTATCAAAATTTAATGAGAAATAAGTTTTGCTTTACATACCACACCTAGTTCCTTCATGAGTTCTTTACTCAAAAGTTTGGGAGCTTTTGCAGACATTTCTAATTGATTAATCACTCAAGAAAAGTATATTTATAAATAATAAAATAAGTAAAGTCAATATACAATAAAAAATCAATCATTTATCATCATAAAAAATGCAATATTAACTTGGTATTGATTAAAATAATATATTATAAGTTAATGAACTAATTTAAATAGTTGGTTAAGTATAACTGTTTAATTTGGTTTGGATTCCTCACTATTTAAGTTCGATTAATTTACTTTATTATTGTTAAAATACATTTGAATTGGAAAAATGTGAAATTAAATATATAACAGTAAGTCAATTAAATATTAACTGCCTCTAATTTGGTAAGCTTATAAATATAATTAGATCTAGTACACTTTTAATTTTAAATCAGTTATTATTAAATAATTATGACCAAATCATACAAATTGTACAATGTACAGTTCTGAGAAATTAGTTTTTTAAAATATTAAGGCGTACCTAATTTCTGTACAAATTGTACAATGTACAGTTTTGAGATATTAGTTTTTTTAAAAGCAGATTGTACAAAAGTGAGATATATAACAAATTATTAATTTAATTCTCTAAATATTACTAATGGAGAAATCTCTCAAACTAAACATAGATGCATCGCAGTCTCTCTATATGAAACCAAAACCCCACTACATCCAGTGCATGTGCCTTCCATCTCGTGCAAGAATGCTTTTTTGCGGCTTGAATGTTCTTTGATGTCCGAATGTTGACACTTTTGTCCGAATGTTGACGCATCTTTGCCATTGTTGATTAACCGATGTTCTCTGCACTCCTTCCCGAGTCATCATGAGGGTTAGTCTTTCGCACTGTATGTTGCTCACCTTCCCAATGCCTGGGTCTTTCCGGTCATTGCTGATTAACGGTAGATGTACTTCCAGAGGTAGTAAGCAAGTGATAGAGAAGGGGATGTTTTGGGTACTAGTAAGAGTGCGGAGAGTCACAAAGACGGTCGGTGGCATTTAGACCCAGGCATTGGGAAGGTGAGCAACATACAGTGCGAAAGACTAACCCTCATGATGACTCGGGAAGGAGTGCAGAGAACATCGGTGAATCAACAATGGCAAAGATGCGTCAACATTGGGACATAAGTGTCAACATTGGGACATCAAAGAACATTCAAGCCGCAAAAAAGCATTCTTGCACGAGATGGAAGGCACATGCACTGGATGTAGTGGGGTTTTGGTTTCATATAGAGAGACTGCGATGCATCTATGTTTAGTTTGAGAGATTTCTCCATTAGTAATATTTAGAGAATTAAATTAATAATTTGTTATATATTTCACTTTTGTACAATCTGCTTTTAAAAAAAATAATCTAGCAAAACTGTACATTGTACAATTTGTACAGAAATTAGGTACGCCTTAATATTTTAAAAAACTAATTTCTCAGAACTGTACATTGTACAATTTGTATGATTTGGTCATAATTATTTAATAATAACTGATTTAAAATTAAAAGTGTACTAGATCTAATTATATTTATAAGCTTACCAAATTAGAGGCAGTTAATATTTAATTGACTTACTGTTATATATTTAATTTCACATTTTTCCAATTCAAATGTATTTTAACAATATTCCTAATTTATAAACATTTACACATGCTTTCTTTTTTATATGATAATATCTCTTTTTAAAGCAATATAATAATAATTAAATTAGAGAGAGAGTACTTTTAAGTCGATCCCTAAGATAAAATTTAAACATCTTAAAGCAACTAAAATTACTACAGCTATGCAATAAGCACCCTAACAATTGAAGGTAATCTTCAAGAACGAGACTAAAAAATTCAAGAAGCCAAGTGACTTTGATACCTTGCTCTAGCAGACTATTAAAGCATTCGGTGCTTCGCTCCCCAAAAACTTCAAGTTTTTCTACTAAGACCCAGATGGAGACCTCATTTTAATCAGCTGTCAGGAGGATCTAGAGGAAGCTTATGCCAGTATTAACAAAATTAATACAGAAATAAAGTAATTATTTTTTAAGATAATGATAGATAAAGTTATTCGAAAGGTTTATCATTATTATATAGCATTGCTATTCTTACTATAATTTTTATCACATATCTCATTGAACTATATTAATTTAGGCAAATAAATAATATTGCCCTAATTAAAATGCCAAAATGATTCTTAAGCATATTTTAGCTTTTTTTAATTTAGACTATCATATGATACTCAGTGATATTATTTATTTCAATTATAAAAATTCAATGAAAATTATAATGATTCCTCAGCTCAGACTATTCGTTGAATAATCCATTGAGTCCGCAAGAATTAGTATATTTAATTATTATTTGTATATTAATTAAAATTAAAAGCATAATAATGCACATCCTTTCAAAATATTTTAATCACAATTTATAAACGTTATAAAACCCCGTTAGTCAATTAAGAATGAAGATTGGGAATTAAGAATAATAAAATTAAAATTAAATTATAATTGGCTGAAATTAATTATAATTAGGCTACAAACAAATATACGCGCCCTGATTGGTTTATTTTATAGAGACAATTATTCGAGCCAATGGTTTTAATTATTAGCCAAAACTTAAATAATTTACGCCAATAATATTTTATTCTTAATTTTATTATTCTAATTCTCCAATCTTCATTCTTAATTGACTAACGGGGTTTTATAACTAACATCTTCATATCTCATGGCCCTTGATGGCAGCATTTGAGATCAATGGATAACTAAAAAGTGAGAAGGCTTCACGATGTGATATAGCTTCTCTGGAAAAAAAGGAGCAACCAAAGGCTAAGTGACTACTTTGAAGATTCATAGCAGGGAGGCGATGCAATTTATACTTTGAAAGATTTAGAGAATGCAATCGGTTACAAATTTTATCAGCAAATCAGAAGATTGCTTCATTCTCATAGTCTTGGATGAAAACGCATCCTCTTGACAAACCTTGGCATCTATTTCCTCTACCTAGCATCTACTATAGCTTCCTCTCAGAACTTACCGAGCATGTAATAAACACAAATGCATCTTTTTTAAACTTAGAGTCACAGCCCACACCTCTTATCTCTTTCATAAGTAATATTCCTGTTACCTTATCTTTGATTTTTCTGTCTGCATTATTAATCATCTGATAGGTAAATATCGTACTTGTTTCCTTTAAGAAGCTTAGCCTTAAACTCTTCAAAATCCCCTGAGTTCACTATTACTATGAGTGGCTCGTTGTTATATATCCTAATAATTTCAGACTAAAGCTATTGACACATTTCAAGTTTATCCTTTGACAACACTCCATCACACTAAAATTAGCTTTAACAATGTTTTTAGTATAGCAGCTCTGATTAAAAACTCAACACTTTAGGTTTTTGATTGTTTCTTCAATAACAACTGTGTGATGTTTTGTATAAGTCGCTGAAAACAAAAATACTTTCTTATTGGAAAATAACCAGAGTCCTGCAATCATATTTCCTAGAGAATAAATGAGCTGTTGTCAATAATTGTATCGAATTCGTTGAGGATTACTATATCATCTTTGAAAGTATGTCTGTAATATGTCATAATGTCAACCACTCGAACATCTTCATGGATGGAGCCTATTATTTCATCTGTTTAGGTTTGCAAGTTTTAATTAGGCTCAATAATTGTTATTTTCTATCCCTTTAAAGCATAATAATAAGCAACAAGTACCTATATCCAAGTTTTGCCTGAGCCTGTCGGCATATCATAATTAAACTTGCAATAACTGCTTAGTACTAGGAGTGCTGGTATATCTCATTTTAGTGCTCCAACATTTTAGAGAGAGAGAGATATAAATTCATCTAACTGCATACAACTCTCAATTTAATTACTTTTTTACTAAGATGCTCAAGAACCTTTTAAGAATCAATTTACTATCTTGAGTCCTAAACAGAAAGCTCTCGAGTTTCAGCTTTCACAGCACACTTAATCCATTCTGTTTCATTCTAGTTAAGTATTTACTAGATACTAGCCAAAGGCTAATCTTTTATGCTTTCGCTTACTAATATCAAATTGTATAAGTTTAATGATATTTCCACTTTGTCATGTAAGAGCTTGGAAACTACTTGCCTTTAGCTAAGTAATGAAAGTAGTTTGTTAAGATGCTATCCTTCGTCCTAGTCAATCTATACTTTCTTTAGCATTGAAATCACTAACAGACGCTCATCGTTTTGGAAAGCCGTTAATTTGATCATCGTTTCTTGCCATAAAAAGTTTCAAGGTTTACCACATATAATTTTTACTTCCTCTTGAGTTATACCAATCTGACACAAGGCCTAGCTGAGATGGGCTAGTGCATTCTCAGTCCAGTTAAAAGTTTATATAAGTTTGGGCTTGATTAGAAGACTTAGTTTTTTCAAACCTTAATTTGGTGGAAGAGAATTGTCTTGGAGTTGT
The DNA here is from genome assembly GCA_000711775.1 of Oxytricha trifallax. Lineage (NCBI taxonomy): Eukaryota > Ciliophora > Spirotrichea > Sporadotrichida > Oxytrichidae > Oxytricha > Oxytricha trifallax. The sequence goes on along the minus strand of ARYC01001207.1, from coordinate 50,501 downwards.
AACACTATACTTTTAATCATTGATTCAAAAAGTTCAAAGTCTTCACATAAAACAAAATCAAAATCTTCGCAACTGTCCACGAATGGTGCTAGAAGTTTTAAAAGTAACCAACCCTAACTTTTATATTCCTCATCTTTCTTTGCAAGGTAAAGATTCATCACAACGCATGCTTATGGTAGCAATTGTCCAAATGTTTACAAAATGTCAAAATGTTAACGTTAGAGATAAAGTTCATAAACATTATTTTGAACTAAATTTGCTTGATGATATATAGCAAGAGAGAGGAGATTCTTTTTCTACTAAAGTTTGAGTGAGACTCTTAAGAAGTTGATTCTGTATTTACTTAGGGGAAGTTGAAAAGCTCTGCAAAATACTATGTGCCAAGTGTGAAATAAGGCCATTTTTTAATGAACATCCAGCAAAGTCTGTAAGGGCTTCGGGATCGTCTGATTTTTCAGAATTCATTTCCAAAGACTTGTCTTTTAAATTATCAGAGTTCAGTCCATGTTTTTATTTCGACATTTAGGAGGCAGCTCGTTATTGTTTTGATCCTCTAGCGTTCCTTTCTGATGATTTCCTATATAACTTCCTTGCTGAGATAAAGTAATGGGCCTTAGTCAAATATGGCTTTTTTCTTGACTTCCTTGAATGTTAGTTTAAAGTTTTCAGTAGCTAGCTTGATAGCTTTAATGTGAGTATTTGTTACTTTCTTGTATAATTTATCAATTTTCTTTGAAAATCTAGAAACCCTTTTACGTTTTGTAACTTAGCTTTATGAACTCGACCAAGAACAGTCTTATTCATCACAACTCTAAGATAAAGATTTGCCAAAGTGCATTTCGATTGATTCAGAGAGTTCAACATCCTAGCTCTTATCATAGATAATAGTTTTAACCATGTCAAATTGTTTTGTGTAAAATTTGGTAATATTATTATTATTAAAAAAATAGTTGATTAAATTATTAAGTATCTTTTTAACCTTTAACATGAATGAATGACTTTACTTTATCAATAAAATCACAGAAATAAGGTAAAGAATATCAATGTAAACATTTTGACATTTACAACTAAAATTTGAAACATTTGAGCTTTTTAATTTGAAAGCAAGCTGATGTGAGGTTTTGTGATTTTTTGTGATCTTCACTTTATTTTCAGTAATTTATAGTATAACTAATTATTTAATTAAGACTTCTTAATATAATTTATTATTTAATCACATTAAATTCTAATATTATATAGTAATTTAATTGTTTTATTCAGGAAAGTTCACAATTAAGATGGAATTCCAAATGAGCCAAATACAGAATCAAAAGCGCAACTTCAATTAATTCATAGAAGAAGAAAAGAATGAATAAGAAATGCTGAAAATTGCACAAGGACAGTTATATGGGAGATTTAGATCAAAGGTTGATATATACAAATATCTCACAGATATATGTAAATTTCAAATCAGTTATTTAATTAGTACTGTATAGTGAATGTGTACTTACCACCTATAGAAACAATAAACATGGACTTTTTGAGATAAATCTTGTAAGAACTAAAGAGAATTCTAAACAACAGCGATGTCAAGCTCATTAATGTCCCAAAATATGAGGAGCTCTCTGTATCTAACACCTTTAATTAAATACAACAAAGCTCTGATGTGAAATGCTATCTCCCTGACATTGGATAAAAAAAGAAATAGATTGACAGGACTTATTTTTTCAATGAACTTCACACAGTTAAGACTTAATATTTAGAAACTCTAATTTAGCATGCCCAAGCTTTGAGAAATGACCCAACTCACAATGAAGAAAAAGGTGATTTTATTAAAATTTCCAGCTAATGGTATGACAACTGACCAAAAAACCCATATGTGTCAAGTAATTAAAAATTTAATATTCACATAATATTTAATAGAAAAGCCTGGAAAAACTATCCACTTGTTAAAAGAAAGCTGCAGGAAAGTTGTAGCTCGAAAGCATAAAGCTAAAAAGAGAGTTGGCTATGAGTTTCTCAAAATTTAAGGCATCGGGATAAATTTATAATCGATGCAATAGAACTTTGACAGTCAATCAGAAAAAGATGTGACTTAACGAAGTTAAATGGGATAAGACGCACCTTCAAAACAATTTTAATTTAACATTTGACATTAATTAAACTTTAATATTTTCTTAATCACATTTTAAGTATTCTATGTAAACCTTTTCTACTAATATCTAAAACTTTTGATTATTCGATACTTTTAATGCTCACTTTTATAAGTGAAATATGATCTATTTATTTGTCATTGCTAATATAGTTTAGTTTATGCTTTTTATAAGAATTTTTTAGCAAGCTAAAGTAATTCTAAATTGGTTTTGTTTAGGGAGAATATGGAGGGCAAAATACTTATGGAATCTCTAATAGTTGCTGAGCTTCTTTGACTATCTTGCTGTGATGGACCCAAAGATTATCATAAACCATGGCCACTTTTCTCAAACCAGTCCTTTTAACTCATTACAGAACTCAATAAACTTCTCAATATCTACAGACTTCTTGTAAATTTTAAACAGCTCTACTCCTTCAGACTATGAGATAGCAGCTATGAATGCATATGAAAAATTAAAGCTGCTTTTACTATTTTTTTGTATATTTTTACCCTGGCTGCAATACTCTAGCTTAGCTTGCGTGTTAAAGGAGAATATAGTTTCATCAACAAACAAAATATCATAACTATCTTTCTATAACTGTAAGAGATGGTTTCACTTATCAAATAGTTACTAACCAAAGTTCTATTACTACTTCTCAGATTTTTATTTGATTGTCATTATAGCTTTGCGTTAATTTTCTAACTTTGATATAGTTTGCATAGAGTGGAAGGAGAAATTCTCATTTCTGGAAACTGCCTGTGAAATAATTGGCATCATTTCTCGAGAGTTAAACCTGGGTATGTCTTTAGTTATTAGTCACTTGTGAGAAATTTAATGTGATTTTCATGAAGTTTCCGATATCGTTATCTCTTCCCATAGAGTCTTTGAATCAACAATTTCGCAAAGTTAAATAAATTCTCTTGACTCGATCTCCACTTATCATAATATTTTGAAGCTTCTCTACATACCCTTTACACAAGTGGAAGTGAAGTTTTTGAGATCTTCGATATTTACGAAATAGTTAAGGCATAAGCAGGTTATGATGTATTAAATCTTTCAGGAAACCTCAAATCAATAATAAATAGTAATTATTTTAAAGTAATTAATTTCATAATTAATAATTATTAAATATAAAATCAATTCATATAAAATTTTCAACATAAACTATTCTCACGATATTAGAACCTCCACCAATTGTATATAAAAATTATCAATGTACAAATTTTGACATAGATTTTTATTTTTGACTTATCAATGGTAAGTATTTTTTTTGAAGCAACTAGTTTTATAAAAATAAATTTATTTATACAGATTTAAAAATGGCTTATGGTTGTCCAGTCTCAAACTGTAATTATGAAGGCAACAGATATGCAACATATAAATACTACGAGAGAGCATGCTATGGTTAAAGTTGAAGAGTACTTAGCAAAGAAGTATGTATGTGACAAATGCTTCAACAGATATGGTTATCAGCAATCGTTAAGTAGGCACAAAAAGGACTGCGAAGAAAAGCTCAAATAATAATAATAAATTCAAGAATTACAAAACCTCGCAAACTAAAATATTCCCGATATGAACTAGAACAGACCTCCCAACCCTGTGAAGTGTGATGTGACATAATATACTGTGTTGACGACTTTGTGATCAAGGCAGCTGCAAAGAGACGGTAATCTATTTAGAGTCATCATCATGGATCCACCTTGGGACTCAACTATGCTGAACTTGGGTTACAATGTTCTCTCGGACAGCAAGATTATAAATATTCCGATAAACTTGGTATAAGATGAAGGGTTTATTTTCATGTGGGTGACTAATGGTAAGCCACAAGTGGCGCTAGACTTTTTCAAGCTCCCCCGATATAGGTGGGTGGAAAAAATCACATGGGTAAAATTAGATAAGAAGGGCAACATCTTTTAAGGGCCAGGAAGGTATCTTCACAACGGTATGGAACTGTGCTTAGTCGGTGTAAAAGGTAAATAAGAGAACAAAAGCAGTTAACAAAATTTAGACAAAGCTTGAATGTTATAGTGAGCCCGATGAGGGAAGCTTACCAAAAGCCAGATGAAATTAATGAAATCGTGGAGAGGCTCGTTCCAAATGGGCCCTACTTGGAAGTGTTTGGAAAATAGCATAATTTGAGATAGAACTGGACCACTATTGGAAATTAAGTTTTAGATATTATTTTTGTAGTATTTAGTTGTAATTAATTTAAAATTCAAAAGTTAAATCAAATATACTAAATGTCTATTGATCCAGATCTCTCAATGCACTCTTCACTGAACATGAACCAAATGATGCAAATGTCATCGGGAAGAAACTTAATGTCAGGAGGAATTGGTGCCAACATCATTGGCAGTAATTAACACCCATTCGAGTATGCCAATCAAACTCCAAGACAAAACATAGGCATCAGCTACGACTTTGAGGAGATCAGACACGATAAAAGAGCTTTGACTCAAAGAAACCCACCATCAAGCTCAGTTGGTATTGGTAATGATGATATTTATTCCAACAATGCTGCCACTGATGTAAATAACCTAGTAGGATTTAACAGTGTGAGTATCAAAACTCAAAGTGTTGGAAATGACGAAAAGTAACTTAACGCTGTTGTTGACACTCATGAAATCGGCTCTCAAATTCAAAAGGATGTCAAGGAAGTTGGATGTGATAGTCACATTTAAACCGAAAGTAAAGGCAGCCAGTTCCATGCTGAGGTTATTGAACAAGAAATTAATTGCCAAATTATCAAAACAGAAAAGGAAGAAGAATCCATGAAAAATGACGAAGCCATTGTTTGCTTCAGATGTGACGGTACAAAAGTCAACAGAAGTGTCCTTCCTTGCAGAAATGTAATGGATCTGGTACTATTAACAGCTAAATCTTCGGCGAATTAGTCAAAGTAATCAAGGATGAGATTAAATCATATACTACTCAAACTTTCTAGAGATATATGGTTGACTACCTTGGAAAGAAAGCTGCTGACCAACAAGCCTAAGTTCACAACAACGTTGCATGCGATGGTTATGAAACAAGCCCAATCACTGGAATCAGATATAAGAGCAGCGTATGAACTGACTTTGATTTCTGTGAAAAATGTGAAGCTGAAAAGCCTCATTCTCACCCTATGTTGAAGATCAGAAAAGCCGAATAAGCTCCAGCTTTCAGTTCAATGCCAACTTTCATACCAAAGCATTGATATTGATGTAAACTAAAGTCAATAACTTTCATAAGTTAATCAGTCCTAAACTTCCTCTTAATATATCAATAATTCTTCAAGCATGAGATCAAGAGGGAAAAAATTTGCTGAGAAGAAAGTTAATTACAGTGCCAGATTTGTGAAAGAAACTTTGGCGATAGATACCTTGTCAAACCAGGTCAAGTATTCATTAAGTCTTGGACTTTCAGAAAAAACGGCGAAACTGACTGGCCAGAGGATGCACTCTTCATTTAAACAAATGGAGATGACTTGAAGGCAGTTACTCAAATTGTCAATGGCCCAGTTCGCCCAGGAGTTGAACTTACTGTTGCTGTTGAGCTACAAGCTCCCTAACAAACTGGAAAAAACTGCGCATTCTTCAGATTTGTTCATGGTGACAACCACAGATTTGGGTCGAAAGTCTGGTGTGATATTCTTGTCTAAGCTGATGAGCCAAAAGAAATGATTAAGCCAAGCTTTATTAACCCAGTAAGCTCAGTTAAGTCTCACAAATCCCTTCAGAAATCTCATGAAGAAAGATCAAGCCTTCTCAGTAAGCCATCTGAATTCTCTGCCAACAGACAAAACGATGAAATCTAACCACTTCAATTTGAAGAAATTGGAAACAAGTATGAAGAGATGCAAAAATAACTTGAGTAAGATTTCATCAACCTTGAGAAGAAAAATGCTCTCCAAGAGAAAGAAAACTTGAAGGAAACGATTTCAAACCTTATGAGTGGACTTGATGACCCAGCTGTTGGTTTGAACAAATCACAGATCGAAGAGTTAGTTGAGCAAGAAGTTGAAAAACTTGTTGAGGATACAAACCTTGGTCAAGAGTAAGTCTCCTTAATTGTTGTCCCAAAGATCGATGAGGAAGTCGAACCACTCATCGAAGACAAGAAGGATGATGAAGAGGAGCTCAAGAAGTCTTAAGGTCTTAGCCAACAAAACCAAGATCAAATCATCTATCTTACTGCAATTGACAAAACTCAAGGTCTCAAGCTTGAGATGAGAGAAAACTTGATGTACTTGATGAAGGCAGGCTTGACTAACTTCGATGTAAACTATGGTATGTTGAAGAAGCACAACAACAATTTGGTTGTTGTCATTAATATGATCTGCAATGGTTTCGTTTCAGACAGCATCTTCCAGTGATCGTCTTTAGACACACAGGCATTCTCATTAAGATGATTAGCTTTTCTATGAATAGCGAATAAGTACAAAAATACTCTTATGCGTTCAAGATTTACTCAAGTTTACAATTAATTGGATAAAAACATAAAGTAAATTTCTTTTTTACTATTGTCTGATTCTCCATTAAAATCATTATATATAATTAATCTTTTGCTTAATGTTATGAATTTAATAAAATTTGAAATGAAAGAAGCAAAAGATAACGTTAGAAAATCAAATGAAATTGTATCTAATCTCAGATAAGACGATGACATTTAATTATCAGCTTAGAATAGATCAAGATTACAATCAAAATCACCTAACAATCATAGTAACTTGTAGAAACAATAGCAGGCTTAAAAGACACCAACAAGTAGAGAAAGAGTTGGTAAAATGAGAGAAATTAAGGGTGAGATATGTGATTTGATGTCTAAAATTGAAAATGCATCCAAGTAAATTTATCATAGTTTCATAAACTAAAAACATGAGGTTCTTCTAGTTGCATAGAAAGAAATCAAGTAACATCAATAATAGTAGCAGATGCTAATGAGCGGGAGTTAGAACAGTAACTTCAAAGAAACTTTTCAGCCCATGCCTTAAAACATACATGCTGGAACTTCATTATATTAACCTTCATCAGTTTCAAGTAAACCCTAATTAAACAGTTTAAATTGAACCTTCTAGCAAAGTATCAATCCAGGTAATATTCTCGATAATGACAATACATAATCTTAAATAAACTATCAAAATCTTGGAATTGATGGGAATCCCTTTTAGAATTACAATCGTACAATTCTAAATCATCCATCTTCAGAGACTTTACTCGATGAAAATAATCAGCAACGTTTAAATACACTTAATCATTAGCCTTAATTATAAAATTCCTCTTAATAACAAAAAAATCAACCATCTCTTTACCCCTACACTATGACCAACACTCTTGATTAGCATGAATATTAATCTTACCAAAAATTATTGTAAGACTATATCGTGCTGAAACGCTAATCTGATGATTAGCAATTGATTATTCGAGATTAATCTGTGCTTTTGCAGAATAAATAAATCGAAATTTAAAACCTTATAAATGAAAAGCAAGAAACTCGCTTGAAATATGAATTAAACATTGATCAATTAGCCTTGTAAAACAAGCATCTCCAAAAAAGAGTACTGCATTTTTAGCAGTAATCAGAGTTTTAAGATATTTTATAAATCTATAATGAACAAATGATTCTTTGGAGTCTTAAAAAAACAAAGGTCTTATAGTTGAACTAAAAAAACTTGCTAAAGTTCAAGCGAATGAGATTAAGGGCTAAAATTCAAATAATGAAAACTAAAAAATTGATTATTTAGAAAAAAGCCTAAGAACTATTAAATCTATTGTGAAAAAGCTAAGTTCCTAAAAACAGAAAGCGCATACCTAGTTAGAAGAATATAGGAAGAAAGAGAGAATATTTAATTTACAGAAACGTTGCATAAATGATTCAATCAAGAAAGCAAATCTGTATTATAGAAAATTTACATAAGTCTATTAAAATGCTTAAGGATTAAACTTGAGTAAATTGACACTGAGTAATGACGTGCAGACACTTTAAACTTAAAATAATGAATACCACAAACACGTCCTTGATTTGGGTTAACAAGTTGATATGTTGATGGAGGAAAATTCGCTTTTGAAGGATTTCACTTATAACATAGATCATACCTCTAAAGTCACTCATATTCAGAATTACATGAACAAGTCAATTAACGATAGAAGTGGTGTTGGTGGTTTTAATGATATGTCATAGATAAATATTAGCTAGAATTATTAGATACTAAGTATAACCAAAAGAAATATTTTTATATTTTAATACATAATATTTTAACTAAGATCAAAGACTGATTGATAAAATTAACCAATATGCCTAGAGATGCTCATTAAATTTAAAGAATATGAGAGAAAACTGTGATAATACTAAAACTAATTGATTTAATTTTTGACATAATTATTTTTATTTATAGTTAATAATATTAAATCCTTAACAATAAGAGTAAAAATATATAGAGAACTTTCATTCTAAATCTATTTCTTCATCTAGCTGTACTACTGTGACAGGAGGTGGTATTTGATATTATGGCTATTACTACTCTCCATCCACAATCATTACTTCTTATGCCTAATCGTTTAACATTCTTGTATTTTCATAAAAACAGCTATATAATGTATAAATATCCCTTATTTTCATGTTCTCCGAGTAAATCATCCTCAACCCCACATACTATTCGTTTCTATCTTTTATTAAAAGCAACAAAGAACATGTGCATGTCCTCCAATGATGTTTCATTCTCTAGTTCTCCATTGAGAATGGACATGTTAAGATTTCGCATTAACATGGATTGGTTGATTGAGGCAAATTGATGCTAGTTGTACTGCTCCAAGCTGCTAGTATGGAAATTGTTGTGCACTTGAGTAGTGGCTGCCATCCCATTCAATTTGTAGTAGGTGTTTGCTGCACTACCCATTGTTGACATTTTAGAGCCATTAGAATGGTTGTATATCGACATTTGTTGCTAAGTGCCCAGTGTCTTATTGCCTTGCTTCTGGATACTGTTCTTGCTTGAACCATAGAGATTGTTGTAATTCTGAGTGTTTTTGAAGGAGACTGTGATTACTAGTCACCAGAAAACTGCTTCACCAAGGCTGTTGTGTTATTGTGACTGTTTATCAGTCGGAGCTCTTAAATTCCACCAAGTAAAGCACTGTTATTTGCTTGATTTAATATATTAATATTATTTCCATTATTACTTAGAAGTGTGGTGATTACTGTTACTGTTTTGCCCTTTAGACAATTTTTTTCTATTTTTCTGTACCAAATTATTGTGTCTATTTACCATTATAAAGACCTTTATTATTTAATAAAAACAGATAAAACTTAAAAGTCTAAAAAATAATTTAATTGTTCGATCATTTTTTCTAAAAAAATAATCAATTAATATTAATAAATGAATTAATTAGGGATATATCTCTAATATTCTTTTTCTTATCTTTAATATTTTTATTTGATTTGAATAATTTTTTACTAAACTAAATCATGATTTTATTATTTTTTTCTATATAAAACTTTGAATTTTTTTTAGTGGTTTAAGATCTTTCTACAAATTTGGAGATAAAGCAATTCCATTTGGTGTCTGCATTTTCTATTGTTAAATCATATTTTAATCTTATGAAGCGTTATACACTGCTTGATTGGGAACATAATTCAGATAAACTTTATACAAAATCTTGATACTTCCTCTATGGCACAGAATTTGGATTCGATTGATATAATGATTGTTAGTTTATCATGGGATTAATTTAACTCTTTGTATTTCTGAAGCTATCTATCTGAGAATTGTAGCGATTGGTTTATTGCTAGACTAACCCCATTATGTGGTTGTTTACTTCCTAGATTTGTCTTTTATTTTGGCTTGCGTTCAATTGATGTTAAAGAAATGAAAACTAAAAAAGTTTTGTACTCATGCCAGATCTGCCAGTTGATTAACTTTTTCTCGTGCCACTAAGCTTTCCTTTAAAGAATTAGCCTGCTATGTTTTAAGATCCCTTGCTAGTATCAATTGCATTAAATGAATCGTAAACCTAGAAATTTTATGACTTCCTGCTTTACACTGATGAATCTTGCTGCTACTACTGTCTCTTGCGTTGTTAACTTGCTCCCAGGTTACTTCTTGCTATAATGACTTCTTCTTGATTGAAAGTTTGCTGTCTAGACAAACTTCCTGGAACTTGGGGTTTCTTTGCAGAATCGAAGTTATTATTGGCAAAGTTCACTAGGTAGACATGTTTGGTTTACCATCATCATTTAGTTAGAGTTCATATTCTGGTACAGCTTATTTGGATTAATTATGTTGTGAGAATTGCTAACACCACCTGACACATCCACATGCTTCTGCAGTTCCTTTATCCGTGCTTTACTACGCTTCATCTCTATATTGTTGCTAGCAGCTTGATTGAACCCATTAGATTAATTAACAATTTGCTTGTTTTCATATGAGTCTTGAAATTCATTGGCATTCTACTCAAGTTGCTATGCTGTCTGGTTTTATTTTCTTCTCTACTGGATAAATGTGCACTTTTCCTTTGTTTATTGGCTCTACTCGATTGCTGCCCTCCTTATCTCGGCTACTATGAGTTTATTCTTCCTACACTACTAAAATAAACAAACTTTTATATAAACTCTCATAAATACGGGACAATGTTTAAATCTAGTACCAAATTGATTCGAGTCCAATGGCAGCTGTATTCCACCAGAATTAGTGTTCATAATATTGGGTTCTTCAATTGACATATTGCTGTGATTCATCATATTTTTATTGCCATTTTCAACCATCACCTGACTGTAATTGCTGAGTTGACTATGAATCTAATGTTTATCCTTTTTATTGATATTCTTGGTGTTTTTCCTGGCAGCTGCTGCCTTTTTCAACCCCATAATTCTTGATGAGAAATCATTCGTTAGATTATTTGATTTTTACCTACTGTCTTATTGTTGCTAGTGATATGAGTTATTATTTACTCCACCAGCTGTTGATGTCGTTATATTTTCCATTAATGATATGATTAATATATTTAAAATAAAAGGATTTTGTTAGATTAAAACATAAAATAAATATAATGAAAATTAGGACTCAATAATATTAATGATTTTATCAATAAATCCAACAATAATCAATCTCAAACTACAAATAATTTCAATTATATATCATTTAACAACCGGCTTGAAGAATTTATTAAGTGGGCCACTTGAGACAGATGCTGTTTGCGATTTTCTACCTGTTGAGGCTGTGGTGGAACTTATTTACCTGATTGCACCTTATCAGTGGATGAATTTACTGAAATAAATAGAAATTACATGTCATTAAAAGATTTACAAAGGAAGTTAATCAATTAATTTAAAATAATAGTCAAAAATTAATTCTAAAATTAGAATCTTTAGTGGCATCAGCTGCTTATTTATTATCGCCAGTACTGATATCATTAAATGCTCTTTTTCTGTCAATTTAACCACCGTTGCCGTTATTGTACCTATTATTTGCTGTGTTTTCATTATTGTTATCGTTAATGTTTGCATCAAATCCAAAGAAGTCATCACTCTGACTGAGTTTAACTGCCAACAAGAATTTATTAGTGAGGTTTGAGGGTAGTTCATCTGCAATAAAACCAGATTCAATTGTTTCAAACATGGCCTAGTATACTTGGGAATGATCAGATTATTTCAACTCCTCCATCTTGATTTCTTCATCTTCACTTTTAGATTGCTGATGCTTAGCTTCTTGCTTAATCATACCAGAATCCTAAGGTGAAAAATTATTTATTTAGTTGTCTGCTTTCTACTATTGCTGAGAATATCTTGAAGCCAGGAATTTCTTGAGGAGCTTTTGCTTCTCTACCAAATGATTGATTAGTTTCTCCTCATCAAACAGGTAACATGATCTGCTCGTTTTCATCAATTTTTATAACTTTGATTTGGCATACTTTCGCTAGTGAATTCCTAACTCTCATGCTGTTCACAAGAAAGCCCTTAAGCATCTAGGGAGTGAAGGCTGCTTAAGTGACGTTTGTATACATATCCTACATTACAATGGGATTCACTATTTCTTGCACCTGGTATTAATCAAAGGAATCAGCATTCTAAGTTGAAAGCTGGATTATTTAGTCAAGGATCTAGGACAGAGTTTAGTAGAGTTTCTGAGATTAGTTCAAGTTCTAACAAAGAGCTCAGATTAAGAAAAAGATTGGATCAATTTCAGTCACTGTAAAGATTCTTGCCTCTATATAGTAAAAGATAAAATAAAAAGAGTTTGGATATACCTCTCATGATTGATTTTTCCCGTAAACACAGAGTTTACATTCAATGATTCTTGCAATTAGAAGAACTAATCTTTTGGTTTATTGTATAGAATCTTAACTTTTTCTCCATCTCCACTGTCAACTTCAAACACATATGGTTTGCTTCATTTATGCGGCCTATTTAATTGAATAAATTCCATAAATTGTATTTCTTTTACTTACCATCCATAATAAAAACTCTTTTATCCTCTATTTTGTGCCTTCTGAATTTGCTGAATTATTGATTCCCTGACCCATGCATCATAAGTTGATAGGCGCCTCCAGGAGTAGGGTTATACTGATCCTCAACTGGAATTATTTAGTTCTAAGAGTTATTTGGTGCAACTTTTGGCATCAATCCTCCCACATTACTCTACTAGCTTTGATTGGCATCTCCATCTACGTTGCTATCTCTCCTGATGTTACTCCTGTTTACTACAAAATTTCCATCTACATCCATTTCTAGTTCTTGCTCCGAGGGGTTTGAGGATCTTTGTTTGGAGGGTAATCTCGCTTTCTTTAGTTCCATTAATCACAAGTGATTAAATTTGAAAATTCAAGTAAATTTATACTAATTATTATAATTTAATCTGTAAATATTGCGCCACTCTCTCAATCTGGTTAATATTATTATATAATTAAGTTATTGGAGTTAGTAGGTAAATATTAAATAGAAAATACAGTTTAGTGGTTTAATATATTTGAAATATTTCCAATTTTAATTCATAATTTCAAAATAAAAATATCTTAAAATAAAATGTTAGAAACACAGCAGTCACTAAATGATAACATTAATATGCCTTTGCTAAGGAAGGTTTCGATTAAAAATATTTTAAATATTTATATTAAAGCTATAATTTATAGTTACACGAATGCATATTTGAAATGGACATTTATGGCTTGCTTCTTCTTTGGCACCAGCAACTTCCTGACAGGTCACTTGAGCAGCAAACTTGGAACAGCGGGTGGCTATCCCTTCTTCATTGGCAACCTGCTGAGTTGGCTGATCTATCATTTGGTGATTGGCTGGTAAAACAGACAAATGACTGGCAGTTTTTGGAACAGAGAAACTTCTACCTTCTTCGACGCCCATACCTCAAAATTGAAAGTTTCATTCTTAATGGGGCCATTATTGAGAGGCATTGTGCAGGTGGCTGTATTTTTCAGTGTGTTTTTAACCATGAGACGCTATCTTGGCTTAAGTTAATTAAGGGATTATTGCTTCACTTTTCAGCACTTCCATCATTATCTCTGCTATTGTAACATTAAAATATTTATACTTATTGTGTTTTACTTCTTGTATGATGAGAAACTTAGTCAGAGACATTTAATTGGATTGACTTTTATGATTTTAGCTGTTGCTCTTATTAGTGTTGGCAAACCATCCCATACTTCAACTGATCAACCATAAAATATTAAACTTGAAGAAGAATGAATTTATATTATATAACACTCTAATTGCCCATTAATAATTTATAGAATAAGCTTATTACTTGAAAGTTTCAATCCTCTTAGCTATTTTATGTGGAGTAATCATAACAATAAACGGTGTAATAATGCGTCACTATGTGAAATACATGCATATCTCCGCCCTTTAACTAAACAACGACGGCGGCTTGATTCAAATGTTTGTGCTTATGATCCTCTTTATCTTGCATGTTCGCGACAATGGAATGTATGAAACAGCTGATTTACTAGAATCTGTGGGGGCTTCACTTCTCAGTATGTGTGCAAATGTCACTCTCAGTCAGGCTTTTGCAATGGGATTAGGAGGACCAGTGCAAAGCATCAATAATCTAATGTCACTCGTTCAAACTGCACTAGCTGCTATATTTTTAAGTCAGATACCCAGCATGCTACAAAACTTTGGACTATCAAGTGGACTGATTGGAGCTTTTATTATGTGTGGTGTTGATTAGATTATCTGGTCAAAGGATTGATGATATAACATTAGATTAATAATAAAGTAAATAATAAATTAGCACGATTTTTATTTTATAAATAACAAATTTGAATATTTGAATGAAGAGCAAAATGTTAGTTTAATGATATTTATATACAAATATTAATATCAAAGGAAATATTGAAAGTGAAATAATGAGCCAGGACAGCACCAAAACCTTTTAATAATTTAGAGATTAATCTAATGGTTACTCCTCAAATGATGAGAAAACCAATGAGAGAGGAAATAATCATTGTTCTAATAATAAAGATGATTCCTAAAAATAGTATATGAGATAATCCAATGATTCATAGAAAAACAGCACTAGAAGTAATGAGGAACAATAGCCAGACTACAATTCTCTAGACCTGATTCAAAAACTTAAATACATTTACCAGAAATTATGAGAAGACCCCTCACTTAAAAGCTCTAAACAACATAAAACATTGCAGCTTTTGCTTGATTACATGAAATAAAACAGAAAGCAATTAGATTTTGACAATGAACTATTTGAGTATTTCAAGGATGTGCTATTTTCGCTTTTCAAGCAAAAACGCCTTATCTTCCTTAAAGAGTACAAATCTTTCGACATAGTGATTTAATTGATTAAAACTCTTAAAGATTATAAATATGAATCAGATTTGAGGGAAGTTTACGATTCAAGACGTGCTTCGAAGAATTGAAAAGACCAGAGAGAAATATCTTAAAGAGCAAATTGAATACAAGAAGAGAAAACGAAATCAGAAGGCAATAGAAAAATAGAGAGAGTTTTTACGAGAACGTGATGAACAGGCAAGACTCAAAAGATAGAAGGAAAGAGAGGAGGGTGAGATTGATGATGATAAACCAAGATCAAATAATTTAGAAAACAAATACAGTAAAGCATCCTCATCAGTTCATGAATCATTAAGGAATGATAATGGATCAATTAGCGATTACAAATAATTCAGAGATGGTTCGCAGAAAATTTATCGAGAAAACAGAGGTGGAGGCAAGAGCTACAATTAAAGTGAATGCGATAGATCCATATGCAATAATAGCGATTTTGAATAAAAACATCAATAATTCAACTCATTCGAGTTTAATGGGCAGAAGTGATCTTGATAATAAATAGCAGAGAGACCTTCAATCGGAATAACTAAAAAGCTTAAACTCAAATTCTGATTTAAAACGATTGTCAAAGGATTTCCTCCAGACTGAGGAGGATGTGCAAGAATTAATTTGAAAGAAAACTATTATATAGAGTTTTATGACAAAGTCAATGTTGGCAAAATTAAATGATTTTAGAAAATTAAATTATCGATATAAAACTTAATTAATTTATTATTGAAAAATATTTACTCAAAAATTTTCTAAAGTCTATAATGATAAGATAAAATCAAAGGAATAATTTTTTAGAATCTTAAACTTAATTGTTGAAAATTTATGATAGATTATATTTACGTTCTTTGATATTTCAATGGGTAGTATGAATATCTAAAATTAAATTCATTTATAATTAAATATTAATTAATTATGTAAAGTATCAAGTAGTTATTTCATGAGTTTAGAGAAGTCATCGAAACTAATTCTTCCCTTGCCCTCTACATCAGCCTACCTCATGATATCATGAACTTACTCCTAATTCAAGAATTTTCCTTCTCTGTGGAAAACCTCACTCAAGCCGCTTCAGTGATAAAGCCGGAGTTGCTCACATCGTAGTGATGGAAAGCAAATGCCAAATTTTGCATGGTCAAGGCCTTTTTACGGTCTACTGTCGCTGCCAGAAATTTACTGTAATTTATTTACCCATCGTGATCTTGGTCGAGCTTTTTAAAGATCTCTTCTAGGTCCTCATCTGGAATTTAAACCTTCATTATAATTTTCGAATATTTGCTAATAATTATAATCAAAACCATCAGCTAATTCAATTAAAATAATTAATTAATTTACAACAGACAATTTAAATTTATATAATTTACTGGATTTTGATTCTACTTTCTCTAAGTGCTTCTTTAATTTCAACAAGACTGAGTAATCCAGTATTTTCTTATCAATAGAACGGAATGCTTCTCTCAGTGACTTGAAGTCAATCTCCTAGTTGATGTCATTAACTAAAAATGTTAATGCTTCCACTTGCAATCTTTACTGTTAAAATAAGAAAAATAAACATAAATTTGTTTCTGAACTCTTAACTCCTTAATCCTCATAAATATCTTTTTGTCAGTTACTGGTCTCTCTGAATGAGACACAGCAAACTACTTGTGGTTCATTGAATCCAGAGCTGAAATTATAATTAGTGGATCTTTGTGCAGCATTTTTTTCTAACAAATCTTTTGCCTCATCTGAAATATCATTCCATTCATCAGGGTCAAACTCTAATAAATGTAATCAAATATAACTTCTTCTCTTATTATATATTTGATATACATAGCATGATATAGAGAATGACACTTAAACTCCAAACATCGCAAGAGAAATCATAGCTTCCTTTAAGTACTTCTGGGGCCACATAGTTGGAAGTGCCTACAATAGTATGCATCTTCTCGGCAGGATGTGCTTCTTGAATATTTCCAAATCTTTTACTCAAACCGAAATTAATCAATTTTATCTCTGTGTAATTGGTCTTATCACTAAATAAGAAATTCTCTGGCTTCAAGTCTCTGTGGCAGATGCCTCTCTCATGTAGGTGCTTAACTGCAGACATGATTTTTTTCATTAGAGAAGCTGTTTATTGCTCACTAAAACGATGCATTTCTACAATCTTTTCGAAAAGTTCTCCGCCTTCGCAAAGTTCCATCACTAAATGCACATATCTGTAATCATTTATAGAAATAAAGTGCAATATATTTATATTAATCGATGTAAGTTTTGTGGAACTTGATCATGTTTGAGTGATCAATTTGAGTTAAGATAGCTAATTCCTCTTCAAGTAGCTTAACATCCTTCTTAATGTTCTCCCTTAGAATACTCTTAACTGCGTACTTCACTTGTGGATCTGTAATTCTATGTGATATTTTTATTCAACTTATGCTTAATATATTTTTAAAAGTCTTGAGTATTTATAAATCTGATAATGTACGATACGGACAGATCAAAAATGCCCTCCACCGATAAGTTTCTCAAAAGCATAGACCGTGCGGATATCTGTCTGTGAGAAAGTATCTTGAATTCTCTGGAAGATCTAGTCTTCTTGGTTGTTTTGGGTGTCCAGTGGCTTGCCTGTCTGAGGCTGTGGTTGTGAATTGTGGTGATGTTGTGCTTCCATTGTGAATGATGTTCAAATTTGTTTAGTATAAGTTGATAGTATAGATTATTAAATTTGATTAAACCAGCTAACAGATAATCTTAATATTCAAAAAAATTATTTTATTGTTGTATATGATTATTCTGCTCTAAAATATTTAATATCATTAAGTTATTTAAACTTTAAGTGAAAAATTCCCAACTTCTTAATGATTAAATTTTATTTCCCAATTTTAATTTATTTTGAAGAATAGGAGTGATTACTTAATCTAATGTTTGAATAATTCATAGCTTAATTCTGATTCAATTTGGTACTATTAGTCAAATCATAAAAGTATTTAATATTTTGAAATTATAGATAATTTGTAATTTAAAATATGTCATAAGTTAAGCATTAACAAGCTCAAGAAGGTAAAGACCAATTGAGTTCTAACTCTGAAGAACAAAAAGTTGATTATTTTTATGAAAAGTACATACCTTTGTGGAGTCTTACAGATCTTGACAATCCTAGAAATCGCTATCTGCTAATCGCTTTCAGATTGTTTCAAGCTGTGTGGCTAACTCACAATATGGTGCATCCAGATGAATATTGGCAGGCCACAGAAGTTGCTTAAAACTACGTTTATGGAGGAGTCTTATTTATTATATAGATAAATGCATTAATGATCTTTGAATTGTTCCTTAGCATAAAAATTATATAAAAATTAAGGAGTGGAACTACCTTGAGAATGGCATTAAGATTATAGACTAAGAAATACGATTTATCCCTTCTACTTAATAGGTTTTTTGTCAGTTATTAAAAAACTAGGCCTCGATTATTTCATTGTTGTAAAACTTTATCATTATCTAGCTCACAATATTCTTGTAATCATTAGTGATAGATATTGTAACAAATATTTTTATTTATTGTAATTTTCATTATAATATTATATAAAATTTTTATAAAAATATCTACGGGATGTTGGGTAGAAGACAGTGGGATCTCATGCAACAAGAATTGCACTTATCTTTTACTTGACTAATAGAATATATAATGAATTAATCATAAGGTGTTTCATGAATTCTATTGAAACTATTTCTTATATCATCGCATTCTTTATTCAATAATTTTTATAGTTGAAGTATATTTTAAACAGAGTAATATTTTTAATTCTACTACTATTTGAATGCAAACAACAAATTCACAAGAACTACTGCAATAATGACAGCTCTGATTACTTTTTCATTCATGATGCATAACACATCCCTAGTCGGCTGGATTCCACTGCTACTATTAAAGATTATTTATCAAAAATCTTTCTGTGCATTTTTACAAGCTGGAATATTTGTGGCCATTCCTATTATAGGTGTGTGTGTATAGCATTTGATAGTTTATACTTTGGAGAATCAACCATTACAAGTTTAATCTTTCTAAGAGCTAATATTGTTGAAGGGCTTAGTAAGTACTTTGGTACTGATCCATTAAAATTTTATAATTAGATATTTCTTATCATTTATTTTAATCCAGCCATTAACTATGTGTTTGTATATATGCCACTGTTTTTCACAGTTGCCTACCCAGGAATAATTTATAGTTTCTATGTTTACTTCAAAGACACTAAACAGAAAAATCAAACACCACATATGCTCGATATGGTAGCATTTTATCTGCTGATATTTTCAATAATTGCACATAATGAGCCAAGATTTTTATAGCCTTTAGTACCTTTCTGTTTCTTGATGCTAGGCTATTTGTTGTCAGTTAATGTTAAAAATCATGGGTGCTTTATTAAGTCTTACATTATCCTGACTGTAATTGTTGAACTAGTGACTTTTGCAATTATGAATAATTTACACTTTAGGTAGTGGATTATTATGCAGGATTTACAGGATAAACCTGTAGCACCTCACTCAGTCTTTTCAATAACTAAATTATAGCTTTATATTTAACTTTCATCTTTTTTTATATAATGCATGAATGCAAAAGATAGACATTCCTTATTACTCCTGTACACATAGAAAAGACTATTGAGAAGGTAAAAATCGCACAAAAGTATTGTTATATCAAAAGGATCCTCCATATGCTAGAATTAAATATGGAGTGCCTTACTTATTACTTCATGATCATGATTATAATGGTTGTCTTTAAATGATTGATGATTTGTAATAAGGGGCAATGAGACCTGAGTACATCATCACTTATGAATTATTAAATATTATTTTATGAAATAATTCAATACTCAAATAGTATCAGATTATATAAATAAATTATTTAGAATTCTTGTGTGGATCAAACTTCTACTGCTATGAAGCATGCATAAAGAAATTTTAATCCTTAGGTATGTATGAGCTGAGAAAAGTTATAAAACAGACATAGAACCATAAGCAAACTAATTCTGGCTATATAGAAAGACTAGGTTTCTGTATAGGCTCAAGACCACTTAACTCTTTTATGATAATCAATTTGTTTAGATTAATATTAATTTCATAAATTTTAATATAAAATGTCACAAAGTAATATTTGTTCTATATCATGCCATGTGGCTACCCACCATTTGAAGGAGACAATAATAAAGAGATTTTCAAAAGAGTATTACAGCAAAAGTTAGAGTTTAATCCATTCATAGACTATATTGGTAATTTATAATCTTTGAGAATTAAAATTTGATTAATCAGCTTATTAAATTGTCAAAACAATCTACCAATCTTTTTATGAATAGTTTTTCTGTAGCCTTCCTTCATTTTGGCTAAGTTACCAAATTGATTATCTCTTATTTTGTCTGAATTATAAGGGTTATTTAAATAAGGTTGTAAGTTGATAATGTCATTATGTCTCTAGTAAAATGCTATTGGATCTTTATTAATTTTTCTTTGGCATTTGCAATTGGATTTTGAACAGTTGTAGCAAACTTGCATGTGCATCTACAGAACAAATAAAGTTCTTGAGGATTTTTCCTTTACACCCAGTATTTGAACTTAGGACATTTTTTCTAAGGATGTTGGAACTTTTCTTCCTCCTAATCTACACCATTCTTACAAGCAGTACCAAAATGATAGTCTTTCTTACACTTCAAGAAATAAATAGCTTCACATACTGGACATTCAAATTTAGGGCACTTCCTTATAGAGCTATAGGCTTCTTATAAACGAAAGGACATCCTGAAGTAGGACAGCAAGCATACTCCAAAGTGCTACTTAAACTGCCATCACTTTTGACTATTGTTTGGAAATAGTTCAAATAAGTCTCAACATCTTCTTTTGAAACATTCTTTTGACAATTAGGGAATGGGCAATTAAAAATTTGAATATCATTTCTAGATTTTGTGTAGTCCAAAATGTATCCTATACATTCTTTATGAAAGATATGTTGAAAATCCTTTAAAGTTACCATTTCTAAGCTATCTTATTAGCTAGTTTTGAAATCTCTAAGACAGATGTTGCAATAATTTAATTTACACTTTCGTCAACAATATTGACTGGAATATGTTTATTTTGATGTTCCTTTCTTTTATCTTGCTTAAATTCTTCTTAAAGCTTCTTAGCCAATTCAAAATCAGAAAGTTCCTGCTTCTTTTCTTCTTCAAACTAGTAACTGTAAAAAGCTGGTTAGTATTGTGAAATATCGATAGGAACTGGCTATATTTATTGCTCATCACCTTTCTTATCTTCAACAATTATGTTTTTGTTCTGAAGGTTTTAAATTATTTCAGCATACTTTTACTTTTACTGGTCTATTCTACTTTCCAAATTAATTCTGGCCAATTCTGATTGCTCTAGTTACTATCTAAATGAGCAACCTTTTTCACCTCCTAGCACACATGCTCTGAATTATAGATCGAAAGAAGTTAATTCTTTTTGAATAAGAGCTAAACTCTCATTGAAATCTTAGTCGTTTTCTTCATTTCCTAAATCAACTATGCTCTAGCTTAAGATTTTAGATTAATTCTACTATAGTTAGCCCATTAAGATGCTCTGTGCTCTTTATGTTATACTGGCAATATCAACTCCCAAAGGGTTTGCTACAAATTCAAATTCAATCTGCTTGACTAAGTTTTCATCCTTAATTTTACTGGTTGCAATCATTAGGTCAATTGCTTTTCCTAGTTAGATTCTAGAATGGGATCTACCAACTAATAGGCCCACTAAGAATAATTAAAAAGGCTTCAGGACATCGTTGGCATCTTCAATTAATGCATTTAAATGCTAAATTTACTCCAATTGGTGACTTTAGTCATTACGCTAAATGAATTAGCTACTTGGTGGTAAGTTATTGTTCATCTACTATTAAAGATGCTAAAAGAACTACGATTGCTCTAAACCTGGATTTAGATCTTTTTTATATGCTCTTAGTCCACTACTATAGGCTGAATATTTTGCAAGGATTTACTATATGTAGATATTTTTACCTTTGCGGAATCTTCTTAAATTTAAGGTATATCATTGAGCATTTGCTGATACATCTCTTGCTGATTAACGATTGTCCCAATAAGAAACTTATTTTAGGTATTCGCTCTGAATTCTGACATTAAATAACTTGCATAATTATTTATAAATAATAATATGAAATTAATTAGTAGATTGTTTTTTAAAGAATCATTTAATGCTTGGTAAAAATTATGGCATACAAGTTATCGAACTTTCTTTAAAATTTATATAAAAATTTATTTTAAGATTTATTGAATATATTTAACCAAATTGAAAGTTAGAAAACGCTTGGTCAAATCAAAATCCAAAATTTTATTGCTTTTTATCTTAAATTTCATAGCCTCTCTATCTTCCAAGGCTCGTGTAATTGGCTCTGGTTATGCTTTATGTTGATCCTCAATTTACATTAATTTTATAAATAATTAAAGGTAAACCACATAAAAATATTATTAAATGATTAAATTAGAAGAGTATTAATTGATGATCTACTTTTAAAGCACTCAAATTTATTGTCTAAAATGAAGAAAATATTTGAAATTACCTTTGACTAGTCTTTAAAAGCTGAAATTTTGCTAAATTACCTTATAAATTATTACTATACTCTAATTAATGAATTATGTATTAACTAAAATAACTAAATATATTAAAATTGTGTTAATTGTTTATCCTTGCCAATGAATTAATATTTAATTCAAGTATTTCTATATTTTGACACCTTATATAATTTTGTGATGTTATGGATGAAAAGATTACTAGTTTAAATTAGCATTTAAGAGTGATATAATAAAATATATTTTAAAAAGTATTCATTATAAATAAATAATAATTTAAAATCGCTTTAAAGATACAGCTCAGTCATTTGGGTATTCCTTATAAAATAGGAAAAATAAAATTAATAATTGAGTAATCTTGACGTTAGCATGCAGAGGATAATTGAATATTATTTAAATAAGATTTATCACTCCAGTGAAATACATACATAAAATCATGCCGAAAATATAAGTCGTTTTATTTATAAACTTAGTAAACTAGGGATTATTTTATATGGAGTTTATAAATTATTATAAATATTGTTTATTCGAGTTAGCTGAGTTTGTATTCAACACCTCTGATATAGTGCTTGTCAGTTCCAACATGTGAGTCCAAGTCCTCGAAGGTTGGTTCTGGATCTGACTTCATCTTTTCAACATCAGCTTCGATGTCAGCCCTGATCTTCTTTTCAATATCCTTCAACTAAGCCTCAGCAACCCAGCTGTTTTCTAGCAAGAGTTTTCTGACGATTTCAATTGGATCTCTCTTAGCTCTCACTTCATTGATCTCCTCTCTGGTTCTTTAGGTGATACCTGGGTCTGACATGGAGTGACCGTGATATCTGTAAGAAAGGAATTCGATGAAGAGGAGGCCCTTGCCAGCAACACACTGTTCGAATCTCATGGCTTCTCTCACTACTAAGATGTTTTGACCGTCGATCTTGAAACCTGGGATCAAGTCACCTCTGGTGTAGAACTTAGTGTTGTGGGAAGCTCTATCGTTTGAAGTACCCATGCCATAAAGATTCATAAAATAGAACCAAAAAATTTATCATGACTAATATCTAAAAATAGACAATTAAATTACGGTTCTATTACTTTTTATAAACAACACATTTTTATTTAATCATAAAAATTAAAATTATTTTAATCTACTTATGTTTATTGATAATTTTTTTTAACAAACTGTTTGAATGAAAAATTGAAATTAATGATTTTATTTATTAAATTAACTATAAAAAGGATTAGTAAATTAGAATAATGTTCTGTTTATTATTTCTGAGATAAATTTCTTAAAGTATGATTTATCAAAGCTTATTATTATGATTTTAATAATATAATAAAATGAGTACTCAGGCACCTAAATAAATTAAAAGTGATTCTTCTGTGAACAGAAATCCATATGTATTGTGTTCATGTTTGAACTTTATAAGAAAGGATAAACTAAGTGACGAATGCATCAACAAATAAATTATAAAATAGTTTTCACGCAGCAAAACTGACCGCAATACAAAATGATTTACCACTATAAAATTATTTTGCAGAGTCTACTATAGGATTAAATTAGGATAATTTCGATGCACTGAAAAGTTTGAAGAGCCGCTATAGTCATTCAGTGATTATAATGACTTTTATAAATTCAATAAAGACTAATGAACTTATTGAACTTTTTTTATTCAGATTTAAAATTTAAATGATTTTTAATGAAGTTTTGTAATCGACTAAAGAAACTTTCTTGTGTCTCATGTATTTAATATTAAAGTATTAAAATTATTTGTCTTTTATGTCTTTAATGCTATGTGATAAAATCTTTAAAAAAGCAATATTAAAATTTTATAATTGGCGATTCTATCTTCCATTAATTCTGGTAATAAATCCTAATAATTATAATAAAAAAGAGATTGCTTTAAATTAGTATTTGTTAAACAAAACTTGTAGACTTATTTATTTGATTTTAACATTTAAAATACTATTTAAAATACTATTTAAAATACTATTATAAATCAGATATATTTCTCAATCATCTAAGAATAAAATTTTCATAAAATATACTAAAATAAAAATACACACTAAATTTTATATTAAAATAAGTAAGTTTGTCTCAAATACCAATCATATCCAAGCATGACATGATTTAAAAATCTTGTCATTCAAATAAAAAATTTCTAATATATAATTAACTTTCAGTAAGAGATATATCAACAAAATTTAATTATTGTAATAAGTTAAAATGCCTTTATAAAACATGATTCTTATATAATTTTATTCGCTTAAAGAAGGGATAACTTATGGACAAATAATAAATAGATTTGAAAGAAGCTATACATGGTTTGAAGAATATGAATTTAAGGATTTTCTTTACATTATGCTATGCGAATTATTGTACATGTCTTCAAAAAATGATTAATGTGAAGAATTTATAGAAGATATACTTAACTAAGACAACCTTCTTAAATATACCAGACTCCAGCTAAATTAAATAAAGCTAAGAATATAGTTTTTCTCAAGACTAGATCACCACAGTGAAGAGATGTTATAAAAGTTATACAAATTCTACAATACAATTAACAGCCATGACAAGTTCTCAAAAATTTAGTTTTTAATATTTATAGCTGATTCATGCTTTTGGCTGGATAAGAAGGAAATTGCAATATAAAAATTGAAAGAGTCCAAATAACTTATTGATAACCAAAAATTTGTCAATTTTGAACATATGTAATACGAATACCTCAGAGTATATTTCAAATTAGATCAATCTGAATAAAGAGCTAAAGAAATTGTAAAATATTTCTAACGAGGTTAAAGACAAAAGAAATATCTAGAAAATAGCTTGATTTCAGTTTGGAAATCCTAAACTCTTCGCCTTCCTTTACACACTCTATAACATAATCTAAACTAGTAGGATTTCAATAAATAATACCTCTCAACAATTAAAAAGCCCGAAACTTCTATTCAAGTTTTTAGCTTAGATTTCTAAGAATAATTTGACTTAATTTATACCCTAAAATAAAAGCACTAATAAACAGGAGTTTTACGGTTTTGAATGGATTAAATTTTAAAAGGTTTTGACGATTTATTTAAAAATTGGTCTATCACTTATGCTAATTATTTGAGAGATTTGGCTTATTGTGGTCAGGATATTATAGCAGTACAATCGAAATTAGGAAATTGGTTATATTTATTAATACATCTAATTATCGGCAGTTGAAGTAAGTCAATTTTAACAATCTTGGGCTTTTTCGATAAAAAATTAAAGATTAACTACACTATAAAATTAGCGGTACTATTATATGAGAACCAAATTACTTGATTTTAATGTGATAGTTTTATTTGATCAATCATAGGTATTTGATGATGATGATGATTTTTAGCCACTGAATTAAATTACGGGAGGTTATCAACCGTTTATATGGATTTAACATCAAACCTTTCAAAGTACTCTCGGACTAACACCTGACTTCTGAGTTCCTATGTGCTTTGTAGTAAGGGCATTTCTGTGTTGGCCCAAACCCCAGGTTATCTCACTCAGTGAAACTTACGATTGCCCCTTCCGGGGATGTTCATGTCCTGTTTTGGCTGATTTTTGCTCTTCCTCTCTTAATTATCTGTTTCTAAAAACCCCGGCTAGTTAGCTCACAGGGAAAATCCACAGTATTTTTACCCGTGCTTAGTTTTTCTTCTGGGATACAGGGTCCCTTTTCCAGGCACAGTAGACTCATTACGGACTCTGGGCGGACAATCCTAGTCGTAGCATCACAGCCCCTGAGAGGACAGTTACTCCCTGTGCTAGGCATGTGATGGGGACTTTAGTTTTAACACGACTTAAGTCCAGTTCGGTCGATTTTTATTTTTGGCGTGGTCCCCCTATACCTTGCCTGACGTATTCTGAGTAACTCCTCAGATCCGAGACTTATCCTGAAAAACCAGGTGCTACTACGGTTTCGAACCCTCCGGGGTACCGGAATTGGTCGGGCTGGTTACCGACTTACCAGTAGGTCGAAACCTATCATAGGTATTTAATTAAAGTCAAGCTATCTCGCTCATGGTATGTGATAAAATGTATCGTAAAAATATCCGCTTAATTTTGATTTATTTATCGAATGAACCCTTTTAAATTGGCAATTAATAATTTAAATATAACTAATTTCATAATTTCTAATGCATTCTTACAATATAAAAGTAAATCTTGAGACTGCCAAGAGTATTTATGAAAGAGTAAATATTCATATTGTAAACATATTGAAGACGATTTAAAAATACTATATAAAGTGTCTGTTTAACGATATTTATAATTTTCATTAGATATGAGAATTAAGATGATGAAAAAGAAATAACTTAGGATTTCATAAATAAAATAAAAGAAAAGTATTAATCCTAAAAACTTCAACAATCAGATAATATAAGTCGATAAAACTCATTTATTCATTATTAATAGATCGCCTTCTAAGAAAAGTTCCTTTAATTTTCTGAATAACCTCAATTATATCAATAGTAAAGTTAATATGAGAATTAATAAATCTAAGAAAAAGAGGATTCATTAAATTATTGGAAGAGAGTAAATAAAATATAAATTACTGTATAAAATATGATTTTAAATAATAATTTACTTTATATAAATTGATCATTAATAAATTAAGAAGCAATAAAAGGACTTTGTCTATTAAAAAATATCTGAATAATAATTTATTAGGGTTTCTGCATTTGGGGTTTTCAAATGTGTTCAATATTGTTGATTGTTTTCACAAACATATAGAATTGGGAGTTTCCAGAGAGCAGCCATATTTGCAGCTTCATATATTTGACCTTGATTGGCAGCACCATCACCATACATAGCAACAGTAACGTTTGGCTTGTTTTGGTACTTAAGGGCGAAAGAAAGACCAGTTCCAACAATACCGTTACCTCCATAGAAATTGTTCTTTGAGTTATAGTAATGCATGGAACCACCTTTACCTGAGGATGATCCAGTTTTCTTTTGAAGCATCTCAGCCAATACTCTGTGTGGGGTGTCACCTCTGGCAAGATCTTGACAGTGATCTCTGTAAGCAGTGATGATGGCATCATCATAGGTAAGTGTTGCTTCCATACCCTCAGCAATAGCCTCTTGACCATCGTAAAAATGGCAGAAACCTCTGATAAGTTTGGCCTTGTAAAGGTTATCAGCCACAACTTCAGTTCTTCTCATCACTGACATGTGCTTGAAGTAAGTCATGAGCTCGTCCTTGTTAGTGGTTGCTTGAGTTGGCATCTCACTTTGATCAAATCTATGCAATTCAAACTTGGGGATGTTCACTGTCACAGTTGAAGCGAAAGAGCGAGAACCGAATATTGGGTAGACTTAAGTCACCATCTTGGCCAAAAATTTCATTAATGCCCAAATTTATTTTATTCGCTAAATCAAATTTATTAGTTACAAATGGGAGCTGTACTGAAATAGTATGAGGATAATATAATTTATCATTTTTAATAATAAATGAGAATTATTTGTTTAATTTTTATTTAATTAAAAAATATTAAAAATATCTACTATCATAAGTAATTCAATATTAGATTAGTATTTACTTTTATTTTACACATTTTTGATTTATCAATTAGTAATTTACTTTTTTTCAAACATTTTAGATTTATCAATAATATTTTATTATATAGATATTAAAATAATTCTTAATTATTTTAGTCACAGCCGCAATTAAATAATATCTACTGACCATATTATTCTCTATTTTCAGTTATTTTATACATAATTTCAAATAATTTTTTCACTTAAATTATTCAAAATAAATAATTGAATTTTCAACAAAAATATATATATGGCAAATATAAAGACTTTAGCAGATGCTCCTAGTCGCCCAAAGGGCAAATAAAGATCTTGCTCTTGTATTTAGTATCGAAAACCCTGTGAGTCCTATGCTTTATAATATGCATGATCTCCCTAATTTCAACTATATTTATGAACGTCACTAAATCTATGTAGGTTTGTTATGAATGGACACCTTCACTACTTTGCATCGCAAAAGGCACTGTGCTTACATTTAGAGGCCCAGTGAAAATTTCATTGCAGATATGATTCCATTTCTCAATCCCAATAATAAATGTGTTAAAAGAGGCGAAGTTAAAGACTACATGTATAATGGAGTAGAGATATCCATTGATTTGATAAATAAAGCCACAGACAAAGTATCTGGATTTGGAAAGAAAATTAAAAATGGAATGAGTTCACTATGGTCTATGGTTAAGGGTAATAAGGATTCAAAGCCTGAGATTGTAGAAATTGAGGAGGGAGTTCAAGAATTTCTAAATGAAGATAGCTATGAGACTTCAGTCTATAGACTAGGGAAAAGCGAGGACCAAATAGGCCAATCAAAGAAAAAATTGATAACAGATATGAAATATCACTACGACGATGAGATAGGGATGGGCATGAGAAGATATGAACTAGGTCTCTGGCTTATTACTATTAGTTTCTTTTTCTTAAGAAAGTACGCTGATAGTTGTGGAGACAGGAAAGCAGTGTTTGATTTTATGCATGCCAAAAATCAAGGGAAGGGAGTATCATTGAAGAATGATAACATAAAAAATGTGGAACCCCAAGACTCACTTTACATTAAGAATGAAAAAGGTGAATTACAATAGCTCACTATGTCTCAAGTCAGGTAGATAAGAGAGTAGTTGTTGAGATCTAAAGAAGCAGATAATAAAAAGAAATGAAAAACTATGGGTGGTACCTGCCTCACACCCCCCACTTTTATTGTAGTAAATATAAAAACTGAAATAATTTTACTAACCAAATTTGGGTCGAAAATCACGAATTTTATAATTAAAAACTTTTTGGTAACACTTTGAGGTATTATGACCTAGAAAAAATTTATCGATTTATCATAGAATAAAAAATATAAATAGTTAATTTTTTGGTGATTTTTTCCTCCAACATCTTTCATTTCTTAACTTATAATTTCATTTGTACTGAAACTTAGAGACAACTTATTCTTATATTTGGAGTGACAAAACAATATTATTCATAAAATAATTGATTATTCACTTTATTAATCTGAATTCAATTCAATTTAATTCAATTTTAAATAGACTCCAAGTTTCAGTACAAATGAAATTATAAGTTAAGAAATGAAAGATGTTGGAGGAAAAAATCACCCAAAAATTAACTATTTATTTTTTTTATTCTATGATAAATTGGTAAATTTTTCAAGGTCATAATACCTCAAAGTGTTACCAAAAAATTTTTTAATTATAAAATTCGTGATTTTCGACCAAAATTTGGTTAGTAATATAATTTCTGTTTTTATTTTTACTATAATAAAAGTGGGGGGTGTGAGACAGGTACCCCCAAAACTATTAATTGTAAAGCTAGTTTGATTTATGATAAACTTAATTTCTGATTAAATTGTACTTATATAATTTCTTCAAGAATATAATTTGAAACTAAATTATGGGAATAGAGAAATTTTGGGAAATAAAATATTTAAAAATAATAAATTGCTTTTATTCAACATAAAAGATCACATTTAGGAATTTATAAGGACTGTATGTTTAAAGTATTTTCGATAAACAACTTTTTGAAAATCAAAAGATTGTTAACCAGTTATAATTGCAATTTTGAAATAGATAGATAATAACTTAAGGTAAGATAAAATGCACTTAAATTACTATTGATATAAAATGAGAAAGTGTAATTCATTACTGCTCTACTTACTTCCTCTTTATAAATCTCATGGTTTATTTAATTACATCTTGGATGTTCAGATAGGCTGTATGTTTTCTAAGTTGATGTTCACTTCAATAATCTACTGCTTTTTTAAGTAGGTTATTCTGAATAGCTTCTTCACTTTCTAGAAGTATCCATGTTGCTCCAGTCCTCTGATTCTTTCATCTATCCATTTCATATTCGCGATGATTTCTATCTGTGTCCTATTGTCTAAGTCAATTAGTCTGTGGTTCCTCACTATCTTGTTAAATCTTGTTGGGTCCCCAGCCTGATTCATTAAATTGCATTCTCTCATGTGGTTTGAGTTTACAAATGTCTTGTGGACGTTACAATAATGGTTCATTCCGTAGTTCACTATTGTCCTCCCTTAGCTTACAGCCTTCATCGTATCCATCACATTCTTTGTCAGGAAAAGTTTTTCTTTTTTAGAGTTTTTATTAGTTTTCTTGAATTTCAATCTTTGCTTTCTTTGGTACTATGAATCTATCAAGGTTTCCTTTAGCATTTTTCATGTTCTTCCGAACAAGTTGTTCAATAATATCTTTCGTTCCGCTTTCTTTCATCTGCGTTACATTTTGCAGTATTTTGTTGTTGATATCTCTGGGTGTTTTGAAGGCAATTCATTTTAGTTGAGTCTCTATTTTTCTATTTCTTCCAGTTTTATAAATTTTGTTGCTACAAGAGGTGTGTATTTTTAAATGACTAATGATCTGATCTATGCCTCCATTATGGTATCACAAATTGTTGGGTTGTTTGACTTTGTGAGACTTTAGTACATCAATGTTGTTCTTTTTATTTCCTCCCAAGTTTTCTTTAAAAAGGTTTTTGAATCTAGACAGACATTCATGCCCAAGTATTTTATTTCTTGAACTTTTTTTATTCCCTCAATTTCTTCTATTCCATAGAATTCTTTTGAGTCACTCAAGAATAATGTTTTTTTTGTGTTTAGTTTAAGATTATGGGAGATTTCAATCTCTTTGAAACAATTTAGTACCTTTTAAATCTGGGCTTTGTTTTTAATGTTAATTAAGATGTCATCTGCAAACGCCAACATTTCCCTTATTTTATCAGCGAGCGAAGCGCCTGTTGGGGATATATTGCGTCTTGAAGGTATATGTAAAACAACATCGGTGATAGCCTACCTCACTTGAGCTACTCCTTTTTTTTCTTCTATTTCTCTTTCCTAATATGTGATTTGTTATTTTTTGTAAAGTTCTTCAATGAGATTTACTATTGTAGGAATACATTCGATTTGGGAAAATGTATTAAAATTAAATTAATTAAATATTAAAATCATGGCAGATATCAAATCCAAAGTGACTCAAAATTCAAAAATAAATGGATTCTACGGTAGATCCCGCAATTTAAGCTGGACATTACTATTGGCATTATTCCCAAATCATCCAAGGAAGCGAGATATTTTGATTTTGAGCTAACTCCTAAAAATAGTATAATGGGTTTTTCTCGCTTGGGCGATGTGATAAATTCATTATAGCAATAACAACCACCGTCTCATTTTTAATGCGCTATCCAGAGAGTATAATATTGTCATTGTTTGCAGACATTTCCCAAAAACATAACTGAAGGTAATTAATAATTAATTAGTTTTAATTTTAATTCATTTTCCCAAATCGAATGTATTCCTACAATATTTATTTATCTGAGTTTGTTTTAATTCTCCCATTTAGTATATCCATCAAATTGTCTTTCCAAACAGAGTCATACGCTTTTTGTAGGTCTATGAAGAGGTAGGCCTCTCTGCTCTTGCTCTTCCGTCTTGATTCTTTAATGTGGTCCAACAGTCTAATAAAATTGATGTGGGTACTCTTACTTTCTTTAAACCCATTTTAGTAATTCACCGTATTAAGTATCTCACTATTCTATTCCTGTATTTTATTTACTATAACCTTTTCTATGATCTTACTTAAGCATGAGTTCACCACTATTGGTCTAGTATTGTTGATTTCTGGAAATTAGTCTCCTTGATTTTTGCTTAATAATACCAGTCTTCCTTCCTTCAAGTATTATGGAGACTTACCAGCATTCATCCATTATGCTAATTTACTACTTATTTTTTTTTAACTTTTCTGATTTCAGAAGCATCTTTCCATCGAATCCATCTTGTCCAATTGCTTTGTTGAAATTACATTCTCCTATTGCTTTCTCAACTTCCTTTTCTTCGCAGAACCTCTGTTTTGTTTCATCCTCGCTAAACATTTCTTTGTTCGAGCTTTTTGTCATTGGGGTTCCTATTAGGCTTCTGTTTTGTTAAAAAGCTTGTTGTAATAATCTATAATTTACTTCACTGTTTCTTCCCCTGATTGAACTCTTTCTTTGTTAATTTTCAACCCTTTAATTGGTTGGGGTTGTTTTTTATTCTTTGTGAGTCATTTTATTAGATAGAAAAACCCTTTCAGGTCGTTTCTATCCAAAAAGTGTTCCATGTTCCTTATTTCTTCATTCCATTGTAGTTTGGCGTCTTAATAGGTACTATATCCTCTGTCCTTGTTGTCTTTGACTGCCCATTCTGGAGGTTATTGATACCAATTCCTTGTTTTACTCTATCTTTCTAGTTTTTCTTCAAAGCACATTCTCACTGACCATTCTAGATCTTATTCTTTCAACTCTATCCCTTCTTCAATGAATGTTTTCCAGCATTAGTTCCTGATCTCCGATATTCTTACAATCCTTTCTTTGTCTGCTATTTTCAAATCATCATCTTGGTATTTTATTTTTAATGTTTCCATAATGAGCTTATGGTCAGTTAATCTTAATTGGTCCATTTCCCATTTCATAGTTTCGACATTTGAAAAGATTTGGCCGAGTTGGTTCCCTTTAGTATGAGTTCCTACTCCTTCGGGAATGGAATCTTTTAGGCCTTCTTTCTTTAGCCTTTTACTAAGTTCTTTTAGTTGGAAGTTGAAGTCTCCCATCACAATTATTCTCTGTTTATTGCACTTCTATTTTTTATTGACTTTATCATAAAAATCACTCTGTTTTGAAGTTGTTTGACTTCCGCATTCTAATATGGCGGGATGTATAGTGAAATGATGTGAAGAGGGAATCCCCTACATTCAGAATATTCCATGCCACGAATTATCTTAAAGTCTTTACTGTCTTTATTTGCTACTTTCCATTGTTCATTGTTAATACTCCTCCGTTCCTAGCTAGCTATGTTTGAGTTATGTCTTAGCTATTTAACCCAATTATTCTTTGCAGTATTGTTTCCACGAGCGCAACAAAATCTGGGTTTTTGTCTTCTATCTCCCTTAGCATTTAATCATATTTCAATTTGGAGTTCCATCCTCTTACATTATGTAACCATAGTTTAAATCCTTATTGTTCAGCAGGCAACAATCTCTTTTTGCTGATCACATCATTCCTTCTTTTTGTGCGTTATTTCCCCGCAAATCTTTCATTCCTTTTGACCCATCCTTTAACTTCCCTTTGTAGTTAGATAAAATGAAGTTGTCAGTTGTTCTCCACCGTAATCAAGAAATCGTTCAAATGTTTGTAATTATTACATTTATTATGAACACTCGGGTTTTTATGATGATTGTTTTATTTATTCTACTTTGAATATTCAAAGTAGTCTTGAATGGATTTCTGGGTTTGTTAATTTTTGTGGTCTCCTTCTTCCATGAAAACTGGCAGCTTACTTCTTCCTCCCACCAGGGTGCTGGTCTTTCACTTCCATCTAAGTTCTCGTTTGCCGCACTGTTTAATTTCTAATTTTATATCTTCCAATTTTGATATACTTAATACTTCCAATAAAAATAATTTTTTATAATCTTCAATTATTTTAAAATACACTTAAATTTTGTAACATTTTTCAACTTCTTCTTTTGTAATCCAATAATACCTATTTAATTATATTATATAAATTAAATGCAACCTAATAGTAGTGATTAATTTTAAAGTTCTGGATCCTTCTTTAGCTCAAGTAATTTTAAGA
The DNA here is from genome assembly GCA_000711775.1 of Oxytricha trifallax. Classification (NCBI taxonomy): domain Eukaryota; phylum Ciliophora; class Spirotrichea; order Sporadotrichida; family Oxytrichidae; genus Oxytricha; species Oxytricha trifallax. Next base: position 16,373 of record ARYC01001207.1, on the reverse strand, counting down.
GGAAATATCACACTCTACAATTTAAACTAGTCAATAAGTTACTCATGATGTTTGTACAAACTCTCGTGCCATCTCAAGAACTAGTTGTAGTATGGATTCATAAACAAAATCCTAAAGCATTGTTAATTCAGACTTTATTGAATAAAAACAAATTCAACATCTTGAGAAGGATATTATATCACAATACCAGCATACCAAAAGTTAGAATATTAAGAATCAATTCACACCATAAGACTTTTTCTCAAAACTTGATTTTGATGACATTAATTTTGATCAGCTGCCATCCCCACCAAAGCTAGGTAAGTTAATGCTATTTAAATAATTAATTTAGACAAGTCTCCATACCAAAGTTTTCAATAATAGTCAGCTTTATGTCAAAAATAAAAACAGTAGTAAACTACTCGCACATTTTCGAATATACGGGATTTAATGAGCTATCTCACACAAAATATGGGAAGCTATAAATTTTTAAATAAAAGTTCGCTTTTAGAAATCTGGATAAAACACGTTATAAATCAACGGAGAGACATTGAAACTCAATTTTGATACACCTAGAATTATTTAACTTGTAATTATACTTAATTTATAAAAAGGGAATAATTTTCTAATTTTAATAGCACTTAGTGTTATAATTCAAACAATCACCTTTTAAATCATCAAATTGAATCTTAAGTAACTCAGGAAACTCTGAATAGTAGCGAGTCGACTAAATTTAAAGAGTTTAACATGGTATCTGTGGAATAATACATTTCTGACTATAAAGTAGATAATAAGCAAACTTGCTAAGAACCACAGACACAGCAGTAAACATTCAAAGCACAGGGTATATCTTCACTTCAAAATATCAATATTGATATAAAAAAATAGAGGAACTTTATCAAATGGACAATGACGATCTGCTTATCTTAAGCGATCTAGATGATTCAGGGACTCTAGAAACTATCAATAAATAAACCTAATGTTCATAGACCAAAACAATATCTGACGAAAAGTGCAGTACTACTCAAAGTAACTGCTAGAATTAAACTAAAACGGACTAAGACTCAGATAAGTACATAATAATTGAAGCTAAAAGCTTACAATAGCTGCATAAGACTTCTAGAAAATCTGATTAAGCAGAGACTGTGAGTTAATTCCAGCTTAAAGACATAATAATGAGAGATCATTTTTTTCAAATTTTATCGTATCATAAGATTACAACAGATGCTTGAATTTTTAACCCTAAAACTAAATTCCAACATAGACTTAAGTTATCAACACACTTAAGTTTTAGGTACAGGAAAAATCATCAGAAGTTGTGAAACTTAAAGAAAGTATTAGCCGAATAAGTTAATGTCTAGCTAAGATTTACTCATCACCCTAGCTACTGTAAAAAGACATAGATGAAACTGAGCTTATCTAGATGCTATCCTAAAGATTCTTGTCACAAGCCAAATTACATTTAGCATTCCTGTTATCTTCCCCGCTTATTATGAAATACTAAGATGATATTTCTGGAGACCTTCGATCTCAAACTATTTAACAGATAGACCATGAGAAAGAGTTCAGAGGAGTGATGGATAGCTTATCAAATACAGGAAACCATATAAGATACAGAAAAATTCCTGCTACACTTGATAATTTGAGAGTGTCTCTAACTGAGAACCCTATTGCCTTACACTTCTTAGGTCATGGAATAGAATATAATAAGAAAAACTTTGGAAAAGACAGTCTAGTTCTAAAAGATGAAGGAAATTTTCTGATATTTGAAGATAATGAAGGCTGTGCTTAATTTATGAGCGAAAAGAAACTACATGAGTTACTTGAGGCAAGAGGTACCTAGTTAGAATTCGTATTCGTGTTACAGTTAATTTGCGAGAGAATCTTCCATAATGCTGGAACCAAGCATGTAATTTGTGTTCAAAGAGGATATCAAATATCTGACGAAGTTTCAATCTTATTCAGCAAAAGTTTTTATCACGTTCTTTTTAGTTAAACTGTTACTATTTGTCAAGCCTTCGATTTAGCCAAAGCAGCACTTAAAGCTGATAAAGATAAGGCTCTTGCAGCAGAAGCTAGAAAGTTGGTTATACTTAAAGATACTGATGAAAAGTTAAGTTAAAGTTAAAATAATCAGTTAACACCATTGGCTTTATCATTAAACCCAAGAAACATTAATGTACTGTCTTTGGTCTATTTATGAAAGGACACATTGAAAATGTTGGTTAAGAGCCCTTATTTAGACTATAACAATCCAAGGTTGAAAACTTTATTGGAACAGGGAGAGAAATGCAGGAGATAATATCGGATATTTTTAACAATAGATTTGTCACAATTAAAGGTATTCCAGGAATAGGAAAGGCAACAATTGCTAAAGCAATTATTATGTATTTACGATATTTTTTGAATAAAGTGAATTGTAATTAATAATAAACAAAAAAAATGAAATTGATCAGACGCAGAAGATGACTGTGCAGTCAAATAAAATGTAAATTACAAAAAAGAAATCGAAATTTTTATTTTTATATGGGTCCTACCTAAGCTTAGTGACAGTGGTGGAAGACGCAGACTTCGCAAAGTAACCTAGAGAGGAGACAAGAAAGACAAGTAGATCAACTAGAATGACATCAGTGACAGCGATGATGATGATGAAACGTTTTTTTTCAAGATATACATTTTTCATTTCTTCTATTACTTTTTGTTATTATTATTAATTAATTATTAATTACAATTCACTTTATTCAAAAAATATCGTAATTGCTTAGATGAAAGACAAACTTTCAAAGATGGCATTATATTTTTGAGTCTAAAAAGCCTTGATTAAGTAAATATGATTCTAACCAAAGTCTAACTTTTATTACAAAAACACTTGCCACCTCACGAAAAAGAAGAAAAGGCATTGGAAAGCTTTTCAACAATTTAAGACAGGCGAATTCAATTTTTGAAAGATAAAGAAGTTCTATTTTGTTTAGATAATGCCGAAGATACTCTTAGAAAAGAAGGAAATTAATTTAGAGAGATATTACAAAACTTTTTAGTAAGATGTAATAGATTAAAAGTATTGCTAACATCAAGATATCTTATTGGATAATTAGCTGATATCTCTGAGAAGATCTACACTTTAAAAGAATTGCCTTCACATTTTGCAATTGAATTACTCATTAAGAAAGCAATGTGATCAATTGAATATCTTGAAATTCAGGATATATTGCAAACTGCAAACCCTACAAGAATAATTCACTCTAATCCAGTTGATTTAAAGAAAAATATAAGAAGATTAGATGGGCACCATATTTGTACATTGCAAGGAGGCCATCCACATGCAATTAGTTTAGCTGCTCCTTTACTTTAAGATAAAAGTCTTAAAGAGCTTTATGCACTTCTCAATAGTCGAGAAATAATAGAATGGCTTTAGATTGAGGGTATTGAAGGTACACCACTTGCATCTTTGAAGGTATCTTTAGATACTAGTATTCAACATATGACTGATAAAGAACCATTAGCAATAAAGTTTTTTGTCTTATTGGGCTTTTTCAAGGTGGCTGCACATAAGAAGATTTGAATGCACTTTGGAAAAATGGTTGGATAAAGTTGGCTGATAAATTATTGAGAGCATCTTTGCTTGTAAAAAAGGAAGGGCAAAACGAAGAAATAAGATACACTCTCTTTCCATTGATGAATCAGTACGCAGTTTAATTGATGGATAATTACTGAACACAAAAATGTCTGCATTTATTTAGCAAAGATATGTAGAGACCTACTAAGGCATTCTTAATCTGAAATTATAAATAGATTAGTCTCTTTCGAAACAAACATTCGGGCTTGTATTTATAGAATCATTGATAGGAATCCCTTGTCAGCTTCTGAGTATTCTACAAGAGGTAAATCTCCAGCAAGTAATCTAAGAGAATCACAAAATCATAAATAAAGCTAAATGGAAGGCTGAATTGTTAAAAGTAATTACGATTCAAGTCAAGGAGATCATAGTAGCGATAGGTAAATAGATAATAAGGCTGATGATTACTATAAAACAATTAAAACCATAATTTTTAATAAATTTTAAATAAATTGATCTAGATTTAAAAATAATATTTATTAAGATTTTTATACTATATTTGCTTAAGTTAATCCAAATAATGACTTCTGTATCCTTAAGTATTTGTGGATTTTAATATTACAGCAAAGAATATAGTGAGATTAAAGGTCTAGGAGTGAAAGATTGAATATGATAAGTTTAATAAATGAAAACCAAACTCATTATTAATTTTAATCATTCAAGTGGCGATCAAGAAGAAGAGACGAAGACAATTGTAAGCATCGAATAATAATCCAATAACAAAAGCAATGAAAACTTAAACTAAGCATATGATTATATTTAACAGTCAAATGTATGTGATGGTATTTTTAGAGTAAGATTCAGTCAACCTGAGAAACTAGTATGATGACGATAATTTTCAGGAAGTCAGCCCTGATCAAACGATAAGGACTCTAACGGGTATTAAAACTGCAATGATTCAGAGCATTTTTATCCAACAAAGCAAATGGCTAATTATTATTGAACAAATATGTAATTATACAATTAATAAATTATAACTCTCTGATGATCAAATATCTCTTTTTCTAAGCACTCACTCGCAAAACAGTAAAATTAAGGAGAAACTGAGAATACTTGAAAATCAATCTAACCTTAAGAGAGTTAAAACTGAGGATTCGATATGTAAATAATTTTTTTAAGAATTACTATATATGTAAATAAGAAATTTAAGATGAATTGGGTACTAATTTTAATATATCTTGATTTTATTAGGATTTTAATTCAATCATAATAGAAGAAAGTAAATCAGGAGGAGTTACATTGAACCAAAATGAACTAGATTCGATAAACAGAAGCAGTTCTAATGACTTTAACCACAAAGTCAACACACCCAGTAACCAAACATTGAACGTAAACTTGACTTCTTACTCTAAAAATACAAATTCTAATGGAAAGAGTCACAATCATACTCACATCATGCATGAAATAAGTTACCTCAAACTGCAACAGCTACTGCTAACTTACCCCAAGATTTTGACGAAGAAGTTAACTAATTTATGATTCAATATCAAAATGAAATGTTTGAGACAGCATCTATGGATAGCCTCTAGAGTCAACTAATAAACATGAACATGACTACCGCTTTTGGAAGCGATTATACTCACAGTTCAATCTTCTGCTTATAAAGAAGAAAGTCTGCTATGTAAAAGTACAATTTACAAAACTTAGATCTTATCAGTGAAACTTTAGATGAAGACAACTCATGCATTATGATGGAAGAAGAGGAGAACGAAGAAGATCAAAATGATCAATACGATGATGAGTCTCATGAGCAAGATGACTAAAATATTTTGAGCGCTTTTAAAGAGCAATTAGAAGTGAAATAAACTGCTTATTAAGATAAAGAACCAGTGCTTATTAAGCGACTTTCTTCAAAGAAATACTAAGAGGATGAAGTCAAGCATAATTTGAATTTGAAATTTCTTTAGATTCCATAACAGTAAGTAAAGTAAGTGGAAACACTTTCGGATAATAATGATAAGAATTCGGGGGGCGGAAGTTTCCTGCACGAGTTTATGATAAAAAACTTATTTTTAGGTAAGTTTCCTGCACTTTTTTAAATTTTTAATTTCTCATTAAATTAATCTTTTTAACAACTATCAACCAACTTTCTTGATATATTTCATTCTAATAATTATATTTAATTTATTATTCAATTATTCAAAATCTCTATTAGCATTAATTCTAAGCACCATCCAACAATTATCTTTATTATTTTAAATACTAGTAATCTAAAAACTTTTAGATATTTATGCCGGAACAGATCCATTATATATTATTCTTAAATATTTGAGGTGTCCAATTGTTCTCATTTTTATTTTTTGCTAACTAAACTACAGGAACTAATCTTTCTATCATACCTCAAAATACTCTTAATATTTAATAAGTCCTCTTTATATTAAAAAAATTATAATTTAAGTAAAATTTATTATATTTTACATAGATAAGAAAAGTGCAGGGAACTTTCTCGAGTGCAGGAAACTTCCTCCCCAAATTCGGGACAAGAAGACAACCAAAAATCTGTTAAGAAAGCTATATCAAATTAAAAGCGAGTAACAATTCGAGAGGTAGAGATAGAAGACAAAATAGCTACAATTAGACAAATTTATCCCTAAAGCATCAACATTGGTTAAAAACTATCCAAAATGTAATCATCATTATTGGTTTTAACTCCCAAGGGTAGCCTTCTAGTCAACTATATTACAAACCTTGTCGTTTTACATAAATATGATGAAGCTCTAAAAACTATTGAAAATTTTGGCTTAAAATATACTGAAGATAAACTCTGTTTGACAAACTTGATGAAATTACAGGGCTTCATTCTTAGAGAAACCACCTAAGATTTCAAACAAGTTTAATAGAAATATGTCTAAACCTCTAAATTATTCCAGTTTCTAAAGAATTCACATGGGTAAGCTCTGTGCACCTGTGCCATTGGATTTCTAATGTACTCGAAGCCAAGCATGTTCATAAATAAGAAAATGAATGAAAATAAAGTATTTGACCAGACCATGAAAAAGTTTTCTGATAGAGTACAACTTTACTCTAAAGTAAATCATTTGGCGAGAGAAGCATTTTGTCATAAGATCCTATCATTTATTAAAAAGAAGCTTGGCGAGAATGTAAGTTTTAAGATAATTTTATAAATTGTTTAGTTTATGGAGTATTAGAGAAAGTAAAACATGCTCATGATGAGAGAGATTCAATTATAAAGTAAGGGAAGGTCGTAGTATATTAATTTATATTAAGGAATACAGCAAGAGTCCCTATTTTTAGAGGTCATCTAACAAATTCAAGAATAGACATTGGCAAGAGAAAGTATGATTTAGATCAAGAATATTGCCAACCAGAAAGAACCAGCTCATTTCAGCATTAATTTTACTTCTATTTTTCTGCACAAGTGCTAAGAGAGAGTTTCTAAGAAAGATCCTTTAGCAAGATAAGACGAAAATATAACAGCTGCTATAATTTAAAATGTAAAGAAAAGCAACCTTTAAAAGCCTTCGGATCTTAAATCGACAACAGGAGTTACTAATACCTAATAAGCGATGAAAAACACGAGTAGCATTAATTATAACTTAGAATTTGATAAGCTGAAGTTTTAGCTTGAGCATTCAAAGAAATAAGATTCAAAAATCGAAACAGATGAGTTTTTTATATATAATATATCCTATTCCAAATATTAGTCATAATAATGAAAAACCAATCTAATAAGGATTAAAAAAGAGAAATAAACCCCCTTTAGTTAATAAGCAGTTTGCCAATACGTTTTCTGGTTCAAAATCTGATATGAATTTTCAAATAAGTAAAATCTCAAATAGAAAGGAAGATATGAATTCTATTCACTCCTCTGACAATGAAAGTTAATAACAGCCAATGAACCAAATAATAAATATCAAAACAATGCTAAATGCTATTCAGCCAGTTATTAAAGAAGAAAAGAAGACAGTTAATTTAAGAGAACAAGCCTTATAGAAGATCGAATAGTATAAAGTAAATAGATTTGACCAGATTGAAAAAGCAAAGACTTCTTAATAAAGTTCTTTCTTTGTTCAGCCTAAAAATTTAATACAATGTTAAGAAAGGCAGTCCTTCATAAAATTGATTGAGACTAAATTTAAATTTTTCTATTCGAAATATAAATAGAATATAATAAATTTCCAAACCCATTTAAATCCAGAAATACCATGAATCCCGACAAATCTTAATCTTTGCACCAAAGCATGCAGACTTCTAAAAAGCAGCAATTACATTAAAGAAAACCAGCTAATGATTTTTTTAACAGCACATAGAGCAACATAACAATAAATTCTGTTAACCAAAGCAACATTTACTAGCCATGTGAAAACAAAACACCCATCACTTACCATAATCTGATATGATATTTGATCAAGCAAACGATATGGCTTTTTCTATGAATGATAGTGAAGGTGAGGAGAGTCTCAGGCATAATAAAAAATAGATACATTCATTAATTATTCAGTTTTATAGATACAGCTTGGTGGGTACAAAATCTAATGAATCAAATAGCTCCAACTAATTACAGCAGTAAAAGAAAACTTTAGCTTATAATAACTAATCAAAGGCATTCGAGAAGAATCATTAAATTTTAATTCAAAGTCAAGAAAAAAGCTAGTAATCTAAACTAAAGAAAGCAGGCAATTAATAAGCTAATGACAATACAGGAAGGTTGAGTGTAAGAAATATCAGAAATAATGTCTTGAGTACATCTTAGTCATCTAGCATTTTAGATGATTTTATAACTAACAATTTATATGATACTCTTAATGCAAATCTATTCTATCATTTTAATTTTAATTATTCCTAAGAGATCTGCTTAGACAGATCCAGCCATATATTAAAGTCCAAGTATCCTTTAAAAGAAACAGTAATAGTAATAGCATGTTCATTAACAAATCTAACCTCAGATCTAACCTACTCAAGCATGCCAATAACTAGGCGGATTTCCTCTTTTGTAATAAGTACTGAACCAACCATCAATTTAACAATTACCATAAATGTAACAAACATCAGAGTAGCAGTAGTGGTAATTACCATCTACTCAGTAACTGCCCCAACCTTAATTGAAACAAGTGTGTTCACAGTAAATTATCAAGGGTCTCTTTGGAAGGAGTGTGACAACCACCACAACAGTAAGATTTGAGGGCATGCTGCTGCCTATTTAGCAACAACGATAGCAACAGTAGTAACTGTCTTAAGTTGTGACTGACCATTAACCAGAGATAATTATCGAGCAGGTTGATGATGCCATTAGAAACGCAGTGGCTCTACAGCAATTGATTTCATAATCATAATAGTAAGTCTAAGTTGAGAGCTAAAGCAACAGTAGTGACTCACAATTGTAATCTCAATCCAACTCATACAATTCATCTTCTACTTAAGTTAATTAATCACTGCTCCCTATTATTAGTAGTAATATTGCAGATAAAAATTAAAAATGCAATTTTTAATTTTTTACTAAATCGAATTGCCAATTTAAACAAATAAGAAACATTGTATCATTATACATAATACATTTAATTTTATTTATCTATAAGGATGAGATTTTAAATTAAGCTTAATAATGAATAGAATCAAATAGGTTATAATATATAAAAATTTATTATAAGTGCAAGACAAAGACAATTAATGAAATAGCTTTTCAATGAAAAGAGATTGACAAGTATAATATTTTAGTTATAGAAAATGTGATTTATAAAAGTTAATCAATTAAATTAAAGTTAATTTAATAAATAATTTCATCATTCAAATACCTAATTATTTATTAATTAATATACTGAAAAAATATCTGCATATTTTTAACTTTGATAATATTTAAAGTTTTTGTTTTAAAAAAATTATAAAATATCATATTTTTCAAAAAGATGTTATTTAAATAATATTAAATTTTAATTAATAATGAAATTGAATAAATGATAATTAAAGCAATAATTACAACGGATAAGAAATATATAAAAATAAATATTAATTAATCATTAATGTGATTAGGAATGAATAAATAAAATTAAAAAATTTAAATAATATTTTTATTTATCTTGTATTCAAAACCCCAAAACCCCTTAATGAGGTTTATAAGTGCTTTGATTTTTAGAGAATTTGTTAGGGGTAGGGGTTATTAATTAAATGCGAGACAAAAATAGCAAGCTTTTGAGGTCTATTTATGATGAAGAGTCTATAGATTTAGTGTTTAAACTGCGTTATGGATATGATATGTATAGTGAATAAGTCAAACCAGTACTGAACTATAAGTCTATTGCCCTGCTCTTAAAGCGTAGTCCATCAACTGTTCGCTCTCAATGCTTGAAAGCTGTGTAATTAAAGCAAAAATAGCTGAATTCTTAGTATAAGAGGAAGTCAAATTTTCTATAGAAGCCTATTGACTATCTTAACATTCAGAAAACCTTGAAGTATTGGGCTCACTTTTCTCTCGACCAACGAGCTATTATGTTTCACCGCCAGTTCCCTGAGTTGAAGATCTCTGCATAATCTGTTGCAAACATTTATAAACGAAACGGTATCTCTTACAAAGGTGTGAATCGTATCAAGAGAGTAATTGATTTCACTCTGCCATTTTACAACAACAACTTAAATTATATTTATAATTAAATGCAGAGAGCCTAATAGAATAATATTAAGTTTATTCATGCTGACGAGGCTGTGTTTACTTCAACACTTTCATCTAGAAGTCTTGGTATAAGAGGCATAGCAACATAGAAGTTTATGACTAAAAAGTCAAGGTATAAACAATGGCAATTCTTGGAGGAATTAGCGAGGATGCTGGTTTAGAAACTTATTTTATTCATCCTCGCTCTATTAAGACAGAGCAGTATATTAAGTTCTTAGAGCAGCTGAGAGAGAAGTACCCTGAATAAGAGATTATACTATTCGTTGATAATCTTTAAAGAAACAAGGAAGAGTTATGAACAACTTAGAATAACGCCAGTGTTCAACTACCTTACAGTCTATAGTTTAATGGAATTGAGTTCTACTGGGGTATATTAAAAGGTCATTACAAGAAACTGCTGCTATACCACTTGATGCATGACCTACCTATCGATACAGTAGACTTTATTACAAGCTCAGCGAAGAGAGTAGATAATTTATTGGCTTAAAAGTTTGCTAAAGAAGGGAGAGCGAATTTATATAAATAAGTTTTGTAGTTATGTTAATGAATATATAAGTCACATTTAAAACTTTTAAGATGGAGCTGGCTTCTCTTTCTATTCTTTTACTTCTTGCTTCCCTACTCCTGAGTTTCTTCTCTTGCTGCAAGCTCCAGCATCTATGTTCATTAAATCTGGTGACTGAATATTAAGGTATAATCTCTTACTAACTTAAAACTTAGTATGCGACTTACGTTCTACGAGAAACTTGCTCTAATAATTCATTAAGAATATAACAGTACCAGATTTTTCTAAAAAGTAAAACTTCAAATCTAACTTGAAATATATGAATGCTTCTGCATTTCTGATAGACAGTTATCACTTATCTAGATCCCCTATTTAACCTTATCTTATGATGAGATGCTGTACCTTTTCTTTTGAGATTCTTAAAAATATCTATAAGGAATTTAATTTAATTAATGAAAGTATAATAAAAAAAAGATTTCTTTCTAGAAGTATATTTGACAAATGCTTTTAAGTAGACAGATACAGTGAAATATCTGAATATTTCATATCAGTATAATAGATGCAGATCAAGTCGAGCTACAATTCCTAAGTGTTTACCTTAAATGTAGATAAGTGTGTTATTTTAAAAATTATTTAGTTTCAAAAATTATCATTCCGCGGCGAAGATAGTAAAAATTGGCTTTTAAAAATGAGTAGCCTTTGTTTGTAGATTGAAATTTCACTATGAAAAACAATTGCAATTATTTGTTTGATTTATCTATTGGATGCAGCTTTAGTCGCGCTACAATTCCTAAGTGTTCACTTATAATTTTGATAAGTGTGTGATTTTAAAAAATTATTTTCGTTTCAAAAATTATCATTACGAGGGGAATATAGTTAAAATTGGCTTTAAAAATGAGTAGCCTTTGTTTGTAGATTGAAATTTCACTATGTTAAAATATTGCAATTATTTGTTTGATTTATATATTGGATGCAGCTCAAGTCGAGCTACAATTCATAACTGTTCACATTTAATTTAGATAAGTGTGTGATTTTAAAAAATTATTTTCGTTTCAAAAATTATCATTACGAGGGGAAGATAGTAAAAATTGGCTTTAAAAATGAGTAGCCTTTGTTTGTAGATTGAAATTTCACTATGAAAAAAAATTGCAATTATTTGTTTGATTTATCTATTGGATGCAGCTCAAGTCGCGCTTTAATTCCTAAATGTTACCTTAAATGTAGAAAAGTGTGTGATTTTAAAAATTATTTAGTTTCAACTATTATCATTACGAGGGGAATATAGTAAAAATTGGCTTTAAAAATGAGTAGCCTTTGTTTGTAGATTGCTATTTCACTATGAAAAACAATCGCAATTATTTGTTTGATTTATCTATTGGATGCAGCTCAAGTCGCGTTACAATTCCTAAGTGTTCACCTTAACTGTAGATAAGTGTGTGATTTTTAAAAAAAATTATTTTCAATTCAAAAATTATCATTACGATGGGAAGATAGTAAAAATTGGCTTTAAAAATGAGTAGCCTTTCTTTGTAGATTGAAATTTCACTATGAAAAACAATTGAAATTATTTGTTTGATTTATCTATTGGATGCAGCTCAAGTCTCACTTAAATTCCTAAATGTTTTCCTTAAATGTCGATAAGTGTGTGATTTTAAAAATTATTTCGTTTCAAAAATTATCATTGCGAGAGGAAGATAGTAAAATATGGCTTTAAAAATGAGTAGCCTTTGTTTGTAGATTGAAATTTCACTATGAAAAACAATCACAATTATTTGTTTGATTTATCTATTGGATGCAGCTCAAGTCGAGCTACAATTCATAACTGTTCACATTTAATTTAGATAAGTGTGTGATTTTAAAAAATTATTTTCGTTTCAAAAATTAACATTCCGCGGCGAAGATAGTAAAAATTGGCTTTAAAAATGAGTAGCCTTTGTTTGTAGATTGAAATTTCACTACGAAAAACAATTGCAATTATTTGTTTGACTATATCTATTGGATGCAGCTCAAGTCGCGCAACAATCCTAAGTGTTCACATATAATTTAGATAAGTGTGTGATTTTAAAATTATTTAGTTTCAAAAATTATCATTCCGCGGCGAAGATAGTAAAAATTGGCTTTAAAAATGAGTATTCTTTGTTTGTAGATTGAAATTTCACTATGAAAAACAATTGCAATTATTTGTTTGATTTATCTATTGGATGCAGCTCAAGTCGCGCTACAATTCCTAAGTGTTCACTTATTATTTTGATAAGTGTGTGATTTTAAAAATTTTTTCGTTTCAAAAATTATCATTACGAGGGGAAGATAGTAAAAATTGGCTTTAAAAATGAGTAGCCTTTGTTTGTAGATTGAAATTTCAACTATGAAAAACAATTGCAATTATTTGTTTGATTTATCTATTGGATGCAGCTCAAGTCGCGCTACAATTCCTAAGTGTTCACTTATTATTTTGATAAGTGTGTGATTTTAAAAATTTTTTCGTTTCAAAAATTATCATTACGAGGGGAAGATAGTAAAAATTGGCTTTAAAAATGAGTAGCCTTTGTTTGTAGATTGAAATTTCACTATGAAAAACAATTGCAATTATTTGTTTGATTTATCTATTGGATGCAGCTTTAGTCGCGCTACAATTCCTAAGTGTTCACTTATAATTTTGATAAGTGTGTGATTTTAAAAAATTATTTTCGTTTCAAAAATTATCATTCCGCGGCGAAGATAGTAAAAATTGGCTTTAAAAATGAGTAGCCTTTGTTTGTAGATTTAAATTTCACTATGAAAAACAATTGCAATTATTTGTTTGATTTATTTATTGGATGCAGCTCAAGTCGAGCTACAATTCCTAAATATTTTCCTTAAATGTAGATAAGTGTGTGATTTTAAAAATTATTTTCGTTTCAAAAATTATCATTACGAGGGGAAGATAGTTAAAATTGGCTTCAATATTGAGTAGCCTTTGTTTGTAGATTGAAATTTCACTATGAAAAACAATTGCAATTATTTGTTTGATTTATCTATTGGATGCAGCTCAAGTCGCGCTTTAATTCCTAAATGTTACCTTAAATGTAGAAAAGTGTGTGATTTTAAAAATTATTTAGTTTCAACTATTATCATTACGAGGGGAATATAGTAAAAATTGGCTTTAAAAATGAGTAGCCTTTGTTTGTAGATTGAAATTTCACTATGAAAAACAATTGCAATTATTTGTTTGATATATCTATTGAATGCAGCTCAAGTCGCGCAACAATCCTAAGTCTTCACATATAATTTAGATAAGTGTGTGATTTTAAAAATTATTTAGTTTCAAAAATTATCATTCCGCGGCGAAGATAGTAAAAATTTCGGCACAGCTCTTTAAAAATGAGTAGCTTTTGTTTGTAGATTGAAATTTCACTATGTAAAACAATTGCAATTATTTGTTTGATTTATCTATTGGATGCAGCTCAAGTCGAGCTACAATTTATAAGTGTTCACATATAATTTAGATAAGTGTTTGATTATAAAAAATTATTTAGTTCAAAAATTATCATTACGAGAGGAAGATAGTAAAAATTGGCTTTAAAAATGAGTAGCCTTTGTTTGTAGATTGAAATTTCACTATGAAAAACAATTGCAATTATTTGTTTGATTTATCTATTGGATGCAGCTCAAGTCGCGCTACAATTCCTAAGTGTTCACTTATTATTTTGATAAGTGTGTGATTTTAAAAATTTTTTCGTTTCAAAAATTATCATTACGAGGGGAAGATAGTAAAAATTGGCTTTAAAAATGAGTAGCCTTTGTTTGTAGATTGAAATTTCACTACGAAAAACAATTGCAATTATTTGTTTGATATATCTATTGAATGCAGCTCAAGTCGCGCAACAATCCTAAGTCTTCACATATAATTTAGATAAGTGTGTGATTTTAAAAATTATTTAGTTTCAAAAATTATCATTCCGCGGCGAAGATAGTAAAAATTGGCTTTAAAAATGAGTAGCTTTTGTTTGTAGATTGAAATTTCACTATGTAAAACAATTGCAATTATTTGTTTGATTTATCTATTGGATGCAGCTCAAGTCGAGCTACAATTTATAAGTGTTCACATATAATTTAGATAAGTGTTTGATTATAAAAAATTATTTAGTTTCAAAAATTATCATTACGAGGGGAAGATAGTAAAAATTGGCTTTAAAAATGAGTAGCCTTTGTTTGTAGATTGAAATTTCACTATGAAAAAAAAATTGCTATTATTTGTTTGATTTATCTATTGGATGCAGCTCAAGTCGCGCTACAATTCCTAAGTGTTCACATATAATTTAGATAAGTGTGTGATTGTAAAAAATTATTTTCGTTTCAAATATTATCATTACGAGGGGAAGATAGTAAAAATTGGCTTTAAAAATGAGTAGCCTTTGTTTGTAGATTGAAATTTCACTATGAAAAACAATTGCAATTATTTGTTTGATTTATCTATTGGATGCAGCTCAAGTCGCGCTACAATTCCTAAGTGTTCACTTATTATTTTGATAAGTGTGTGATTTTAAAAATTTTTTCGTTTCAAAAATTATCATTACGAGGGGAAGATAGTAAAAATTGGCTTTAAAAATGAGTAGCCTTTGTTTGTAGATTGAAATTTCACTATGAAAAACAATTGCAATTATTTGTTTGATTTATCTATTGGATGCAGCTCAAGTCGCGCTACAATTCCTAAGTGTTCACTTATTATTTTGA
Source organism: Oxytricha trifallax (assembly GCA_000711775.1). Classification (NCBI taxonomy): domain Eukaryota; phylum Ciliophora; class Spirotrichea; order Sporadotrichida; family Oxytrichidae; genus Oxytricha; species Oxytricha trifallax. Next base: position 935 of record ARYC01001207.1, on the reverse strand, counting down.
TAAGTGTGTGATTTTAAAAATTTTTTCGTTTCAAAAATTATCATTACGAGGGGAAGATAGTAAAAATTGGCTTTAAAAATGAGTAGCCTTTGTTTGTAGATTGAAATTTCACTATGAAAAACAATTGCAATTATTTGTTTGATTTATCTATTGGATGCAGCTCAAGTCGCGCTACAATTCCTAAGTGTTCACTTATTATTTTGATAAGTGTGTGATTTTAAAAATTATTTTCGTTTCAAAAATTATCATTCCGAGGGGAAGATAGTAAAAATTGGCTTTAAAAATGAGTAGCCTTTGTTTGTAGATTGAAAATTCACTACGAAAAACAATTGCAATTATTTGTTTGATATATCTATTGGATGCAGCTCAAGTCGCGCAACAATACTAAGTGTTCACATATAATTTAGATAAGTGTGTTATTTTAAAATTATTTAGTTTCAAAAATTATCATTCCGCGGCGAAGATAGTAAAAATTGGCTTTAAAAATGAGTAGCCTTTGTTTGTAGATTGCTATTTCACTATGAAAAACAATCGCAATTATTTGTTTGATTTATCTATTGGATGCAGCTCAAGTCGCGTTACAATTCCTAAGTGTTCACCTTAACTGTAGATAAGTGTGTGATTTTTAAAAAAAATTATTTTCAATTCAAAAATTATCATTACGATGGGAAGATAGTAAAAATTGGCTTTAAAAATGAGTAGCCTTTCTTTGTAGATTGAAATTTCACTATGAAAAACAATTGAAATTATTTGTTTGATTTATCTATTGGATGCAGCTCAAGTCTCACTTAAATTCCTAAATGTTTTCCTTAAATGTCGATAAGTGTGTGATTTTAAAAATTATTTCGTTTCAAAAATTATCATTGCGAGAGGAAGATAGTAAAATATGGCTTTAAAAATGAGTAGCCTTTGTTTGTAGATTGAAATTTCACTAT